>JAQQAE010003193.1:0-20660 GCA_029823295.1 Pseudamia nigra | reverse complement strand
AGAAAAAATTATATTAAGGTTAAGGGTGTGGTAAAAAATGACCCATTAGAAGATAATGTTAGAAGGTGGATTAGTTCTAGAGGTTTGATGTATACATGTAGGTTGGCATCTGAATGGCATGGAGCCGTTATGGAGCATTTCCCAGACGCCTTTTACTGGGGGGAGATGGATCGTCTATGAGGAGGCGCACAGATTTACTGTCTGCTCATGTCTCTGTGCAGGGTTTAGTGCTGCAAGTGTAAAACTCATGTCACAGCCAAACATTAAAGAGGCTCTTACGTCTCTAAATTATGGATAAGGTAAAATGAAGTGTGCTGGTTTGTTCTGAACGGATAATGTTCCCGGCTGGCAGAGTCATGTTATCTTTAGCATGTTGTTGGCGAGGACACTGAACATTTCCAGCCCCATTTACAGCTATTTTTAACTCATGCTGCATGAAATAGCACCTATAGTCGCATGAAGCATGACAGAAAAAAAAATCACTTTGTTTCTATTTGCATCTATGACAGACAGCAGTGGTGATTCAGTACAGGCTGCAGATGTTCAAATATGAAAGATGTTCTAGAGTGAGCTCCTTTCAGCTCTGTTTGGTTCAGTCTGTAACACACAAACTGAAATGTGATGGTGCAGATGTGTGTTTTCCTGGATACACAACTTTAATTTTTTAATACAAAAGTTTTTACCGTGGTCTTCTCCAAGCAGTGTAGCAGGTGATGATGTTGGCTCTCAAATGGAGGGCTGGCAGGCTTCCCCACCAGGGCTTGTCCTGCCTCTTTGGAGGCCTTGGAAAAGAGAGACATGATAAGTGTAGATGAGCAGGTTCAGCACCTGAAGTTAAACACAGTCTCAGGCAACAGTTACTGTAGCTCAGTGATGTAGTGGGAAGTACGCAAAGCATAAAGGTTTGAGAATGCAGATCTGTAGCACGGCAGCCAATCTACTGAGAACCTAGTGAGATGAGGATGTTTTAGAGACGCATAGAGACGAGCTCATTACAACATGATTCTCTGATAGAATAGGTTTTGCCATTCTTTTGCTGATTTGGTGAGAAGACACCAGAGAGTCAAATTAAACTGAACTAGAGCAACAGCAGTGGCACACCTAGACACAGATCGAACAGATTGCACCAAACACAGCACAGATTGGAGACCACGACAACACCACACAGATTGATGAAGCTCTGCACGGCTCTGGGATGAAGGTATGCTGTGTTAGTCGACCTGGATGCTCTAGAAATAACACACAGAACACGCAGCAGATCAGAAACAGAGTTCAGAGGAGATGCAGGCTGAGCAGACAGCCTCCACAGGCGACCTACTGTCCAGTAAGCCTTTGGTTCCCTCCTTCCCCTCCAAACCCTGTTGGACAGACATGCAGAGCTTGGTCATGAGTCAGTGTGACTGTAATGGCTGAGCTCCACCAGAAGGCGAGTGTGCCTGCCTGGCCGTCCCTGCTGTATGGACAGAGAGAGAGAGAGAGAGAGAGAGTGTTGACAAGGCATGTCAATGCTGTAGCTGAGAGGTGTGATGTAAGAGAGAGAGAGGACGACCACACTGAAGCACTGGAATGACAGCAGCCCCTGTGTTACAGCACGAGAAGCCCTCCCCGCACCCCCCCCCCCCGTGTGGTGGCATGGCCCCCGAGCAGAGTGGCATGCAAGCATCAGCGAGGCCCCGGTCAGTCAGCCCCCAAGCCGCCGCTAGGCCCCGTTACCTCCTCCAGTGAGTCGATCAGGAGCCCATTTTGTTTGTAGCGCATATAGGCATTAGTGCCCCGAATCTTCGCAGCACGGATTCTAGCAAGCCGAGTTTTCTGTTTGAACAAACAGACCTCTGTTTTAGCCTCTGACGGTTTGTCTGTCACACTAATTGGCTCTGTCTCCCTCTGGCAGCCACAGTATTTAGTAGGAAGAGGCTATGCTTAAATCTATGATTAGGAAATTCTGCCTTAGCAAACACTTTTAGAAAGAAATGCACATATTGCTATTGAAAAGCTGCTGACACTAAACTCTGAAGATCATTTGTTCAGTCATTGTCATTGCCTCTCTTATTTCCTCCTCACTGAAATATACTCAAGCAACTTTAGCCCACCCAATACACACAGAGACAGAAACACAATGAAAGATTAATATTCTGGTAGATAGCGTTTGCCCTGTCATTCTGTTATGAGCGGATAAGACAGGGGCAAAGGGAAAAAGGCAGATAGAAGCAAAATAAAGAGACACAGGGAGAAAAAAGAAGAGACGGAAGGGGGCGGGCAGTACCCTCTGGGCTCGTCGTTTCTCTGCCCGCTGGCTCTGGTGGTAGATACGGCTGAAGTTTGACACAATGACAGGTACAGGCAAGGCGATGACCAGCACCCCACTCAGAGAGCATATGGACCCAAACACCTTCCCCACGATTGTTTTTGGCACCATGTCACCGTACCTGAAACACAGAAAACAGACACCGGTGAGCACACGTTGCAGAAAACCTCTCTTTACAAACTCTGCCCTCGAGGCTTTTTACGGTGTTAAGTCATTGTGTGTTTATGTTATTTTTACTCGTCTTAAAATAGGTACAGTGACCTTGGATTATTTTACATCTTCAAAAAAGAAGTTGCACATTTGAAGTGTGTGAGGAATAAATAGGACTTCTGTGAAGGTTCTTTTTCCTGGCCTACTTTCTACATGCCATCGTGATGTTCCTCTTTTAAAACCCCGTTTCATATATAATTACACACCTGCTGGCACAGGCTAATGTTTTCACGTTGTGACCAAACGCACTACATTTCCCCTGTGACCTCTGTTAGCCAAACAGCTTGTGAAAGATACAGGGAGTCGTATCACGTTGAGTAGAAGCAAAAGCAGAGCAGCGTGAGCCCAGACCCTGGAGAGATCATTTCAGTCTGTGGGGCTCAGAGGCAGCTGCGTTTGTGGGTTGTTCGCTTTCCTACATTAACATGGACATACAGCATGTGTCAAAAATTGGGTGCAATTTCCCCTTCAGTGGTTTTTCTTTCTTTTTATTATCCTGAAAATGGACATTAGTACTGAAGCCATCCACACTCTGAAAGAACACCTATGCAATTATGTAGTAAACAACCCAGAACATGTTTTATATTTTCTTGTCCAAAGTAGACACACATAGTTTTGATGACTGCTTTGCACACTCATTGCATTGTCTCCTCAGATTCACCAGGTAGCACCTGGACTGGCTTTCAATTCACAGGTGAGTCCATTTGTGCTATTTCTTGTCTTTTTAATGTTCTTTACAGTCTAGAAAAATAATATTTCCATAATGGTGGTTTTCTTGTGGATCTAACTTCATAAATGTTGACGATACATCAAATCTGTAAACATAGCATTACTGAATCAGCAGACTTTCCACTACGATTTAGTGTCATGTCTTAGTTTCATGTCTATAGCTTTATTTACTACCTCACAGTAGATATTTTTCTCTAACCCCTGTAAGTATAAGCATTCTGCATCACTATATTCAGAATATTGTCCATATCTGGATCAAACTTTGTGATTTGATAGAATCTATTATGATGTTATCCTGTGTTTTTGGCTACATTTTATAAGTGTTCAAATGTTGAATTTGGTCCTATGTCACAATGGTAACGAATCTTTTAAAAATCTTCTGGATCCAGATGATGATCCAGATCAACACCACAATCTCATGGATTGGTCCTTGTGACATTTCTGACCTATCCCGAAAATTTCATCCAAAACTTTTACAAATGATTTGTTATCGAGTTATGTTGTGAACAAACAAATTCACGAATGACGACAAAAACATGTGACCTCTGCCACGGAGCTCCTCTGCAGCAGAAGTAGCTATTTTTCCTGGGAGTTTCCTCATGGGAAACAGTTTGATCATACTGACGGTTGTGGCACATATACTTGGGGACACATTCAAAATTTTTTCAGATTGATTGACTATTTTTTTTGGTCTTTTTTGTCTTGTCTCTTCATTGTGTTTCCTGCCATAAAATAGATTTCTCCAGTAGTTGTAGTAGCACTAATTGTGCTGCTGACTGTGTACCCACCCAGTCTAAAACATTAAGACGACAAGAAATGGCACAAATGAACTCTTGATAAAAACTGAAAACCAGGTGAATCTGATGAGAAAATATCATGAGTGTGTGAAGCTGTCGTCAAAACTAAATGTGTCCACTTCAAACAATCCAAAATATAAAGCATGTTCTGGGATGTTAGTGTTAATAAACAATGTTGAAACCTATAGAAAAAAAAAACACTGAAGAAGGTGTGTCCAAAATTTTGAGTGGTACTGTTTGTATTATCAAATGCAGACGTACAACTGCAGTGCACTGGAATAAAGGATGAAAGTTATCAGTTACCAGGCACAACACTGATCTCGTGTTGGATTTACACAGAGCATGTAAGCTGTAAATCTATACAAAACAGTCTCATTAAGGAAAAGCTGATTAATCATTGTACACGTGTCAGGTGGGACGGAATCATCACCATTAAAAAGATTAATGTGTCTGTCTGCGCACATCGTAAAGCTAAAATCCACCTGTCTCTGTGATGGTACATTCCTTACATTTGCAGCATTTACCAGCTGAAATAACCACAACTACAAAGGAACCAACGAGCCACATGAGGCAGATGTCATTTAACATTGTGAAATAATTCCGGAGTAAATGCTGATCTCTGTAAGGTACCGTAACCTTTTCCAAACATTTTTGCCTCAAGACCCAAGGAAGAAGGCTGGTGTGTCCCTGGGACCCAAACTTATGTTGGTCAACAGGAAAATAAGCATTAAACGGATAAATTTAATGTCAACTGAACAACATAACGGAAGCGTTAGCATAGCTATTGAAAAAAACAGATCAACAAAATGAACAAAAAAAAATAACAAACATGAACAAAAATAAATCAAAAAGAGAGTTGAAAATTTACCCCAAATAAAGAAAATAAAAGTAGAAATGAAGTAAAATTTAGAAAAAAAATTAAGAAACTGAGCAAAATATCAACAAACAGAACAAAAATGAACAAAAAAAGAAAACAAGGAAGAAAATGAACAAAAAAATCAATAACATAATAAATATTCTGAAAAATAAACCAAACAATTAAGACAATTCCAAAATATGAACAAACATGAATGAAATTATAGACAAAATGAAAGACATTGACTGCACTTTTGTCGACACATTCAAAGTTCTTGAGAATTTTCAGATCGTCTGACATTCATTTCTTAAAGTAGCGATGAATGGTCTTAACGCTTTACTTAACAGAGTTTTTCTCGCCGTCATACGGATTTGCACAGTAGTTGTAGTAGCACTAATAGGGCGACTGACACCTGATGATCTGAAGCACATTAACTCTTCAACTGACTGTTTAGTGTGATTTAGCATGACATAACATGAGCAAAGTAAGGTAAAACATTGCACAAAAGCATTAAAAATATAAATAATGTGAAAAATTAACTTAAAATATGCAGCAAAATGAACAAAATCTGCTGCAAACCCGATTTGGATATTTTGTTCTAGCAAAACAAAAATATAAATAAAAATGAGCAAAAGTAAGATTAAAATATGTAGCGAAATGAACAAGAATGAACTAAACAAGTGAAAAAATGCACAACATTAAAGCAAAAATAAACAACATAAGCAATAAAATGTACAAAATTGAACAAGAAAGGAACGAAATAAGCACAAAATGGACACTGGTAATTAAACTGGCAGTTAAAGGGTTAAGGAGGCACGAAATGGCACAAATGAACTCTTGATAAGACACACCTGTGAATTAAAAACCACTCCAGGTGACTTGTCCTGACTTTGGACCATAGACTGTTTATATATAACTGGACAAAGTGACCGTTACGTCACCCATTCGTTTCTGAAAGGTTGTTTTGAGGCCAATCAGGTTGTCACTTTCTGGACGGCATGTTGGAGCTAAAAACAGGATGTAACCATATTTGGACAAACGGCAGCGGGGCTTATGAAGCGTTCATGCCAGGGGACCCATGGGAGAGTTAACATTAGCCGCTAGCTTACTGATGCGGTAAAACTTCACCACGCAGTGTCAAACAAAGTCATATCACAGTGCTGTTAGTGTAAACACTTACCCACAACTGCAGTCGAGTATATGTCATGTATAACTATGAACATATTGAATAAATAGAAGATATGAAGGTCCGAATCGGTCTGACTTTGCTATAGCGAGCTGCTGCTGCTACAGCGACATGTCAATCAAACCCCAGCACGGCAGTCATTTGTTGGATTTTTTGCTGACATGTCTTAATAACGGAGCAAAAATTTAATTAGAGGGTCCAAATAACATTTTTGAGACCATTATGACCCATGAAAAAAATGTATTTGCTTAGTATTTTCAGATAGAATCACTATGGGGAAAAAGTGAGATTACAATTTAAAGTGACTTCCACATTGGCCTCACTCAACAGCCCCGACCGTTGCCCCTTGCTTTGGATGATCTAAAACATGTATAACTTCGGCTTCCTACATCATTCCATCTGTGCTCTTGTACATCCACTGGAAGAGAAAGTTTGTCCGTTCTTTTGACTGCCGGTGTATACAGACTACGGTTTGAAGTGTTTGTGTACCGTATGACGAGCCTGTTGACACATTAGACACAAGAGCGATAGGCTGCTTAAAAAACAGCCCGGATGAATGATGGAGAGCGCGCGGGTTTTCCCTGAACGTGTGTATCCCGTGTCTTAAACATCCGCCGACATGCTGCAGAGACCCAGCCTTCCACAGAGCTGCAGGTGGGTGAGATGAATGATCAGGACCCTAATGCGCAAATGACCTGAGAAGACCATTACCTCCCGAGAGTAAGATGAATGCAGGTAGGAAAGGACATCAACATTGCTCAGTGGCTGTGACAGCTGCACGTCTCTCAAGTGAGGCAGGATAATGTGAATGTATCGCTACACGGGAGGTTGACTATTTCATAAATGAAGTTGTCTAATGCCCACGGCCGTCTGCTTGAGTCATTAGCCTCAGGTTTCCATCACGTTGGGCCCAACAGCCAGGGCTCTTACAGAGCTTGGGCGGAAAGATGTAAAAGTGGACATTTTAATATCACGCTTGATGGGACTTCATGTACAACAGTTTGCTTTCAAGTTGAGTAATCTCACACAGATGTCATTAGTTTTACAGTTCATTACAGGTCAAGTCATTTTCCTATGTAATCACCAGCAAAGCTTGGCAGCAGGTGTCAATTATGGATTCCGGATGTACTGTTGAAAGCCTATTATGAGATCCATATAAAAAAATGTAGAGCAGCATCCCCTCACAAAAATATGACTGTGCATGTGTTTAATTCCAAAGGGATGAGAGGCAATACGCTGGGAGATGTGAGAATAAGTCAGAGGTGCGGTATACAATGTGTTGCAGTCCTTTGAGCCGGCGTCATCTTTTGAAAGCAAAGCATAGTAGTGAGCAGGTGAAAAAAAGAAAGGAGCAAGCGCACTCTGGAGAAAAGCACTAACAGTGATGGATTGTTCATAAGGGAGAAGCTGAGATACACAAAGCTCTGCTGCTTGGATGGAGGCAGAGGCAGGAATTAACAGCATAGAGAGATTAAAGTAATGTTCCTGCTTTGTTCTTGTTGTCTCTGACTACCAGGTACTGTGCGTTGCTACCCTGGGCTGACATGGGTGAGACACGAAGATGGATGGCCAGATCTTTATCCACCCTGCAGAGGAGGAAAACGAGTGTCGGAATGACTGAGTATCAATTCTCCCGTTCCACCCACCTGAAACTATACTGCTCTCACACTTGCACCGGTCTTAAAAACAGCGCATTCTGTAAAATTGTCCTACAGTGAGATGACGGCATTGCAGATGGAGCCCGCCGCGGTGAGAGAGTGAAACTAGGGGTCTGCCTCAGACAATGTGGGAGAAATGTCAGAGTAAAAGGAATATTTGAATTCCTGAACCGGGGGATGAATGTCCCCGCCTGCCTTGGATAATAGACCAATCAAACATTCATGAGTCCCTGTATCAACCTGTGTGGCAGAGTTTGTGCGGTTGACCTTAAAAGCAACGCAGTGTTCCATCGGGGGGTGCTCCGACACAGGTTTTTGTACGTGACCTCACCCCGTCACCGCAAGCGCCGCCACCCGAAAACACGGACACGCCTGGACACACAGCAATGCGTGCACACACAAGCCCGAGAATATGTTTGTGTGTGTGTGTGTTTGTTTGTGCGAAAGGGCCTTTAATTTGACATCTAGTTAAACCGATCCTCCTTCCTAAAAAAGCAATCTTGTTTCTTGATTGTCTTCCAGAACCCTGTGTCTGAAATCTGACCGCCATCTGGTTAGTGGCAAACGAGGGTGAAAATTAACCACAAAAAAAAAAACGAGATATCTGGATGACTTTACAAGACACATCATTTGGTTATTTCTCTTCTCGGGGCTTTTTTTGTCGAAAATACAAACAAAATGAAATGCAATCTTTTCAGATAAAATGAGCCCAAATTGTACAATCTCACCTTTTCTGGCGACGTGAGGCACCACCAGGGACCGTAAGAAACAGGCTCTTTAAATGCCTAGGTGTTGGCGGTAGAGACAAAGCTCTTTGCAGAGATTCAAGCACTCAGACTCAAATTTCTGATGTAATTCCAAAGGTCTAAAGCAGTCGTGTGTTGGGACCTAAAAGTGGGTTGCCTGGCGTATGATTGAAAAAAAAAAAACAAAGCACCTGTATATCTTTGTACTTTCTATGAAATGTCAGGCTTTTATCTTGACACAGTATCTGTTGCCAGTGCATCACATACAGTACATAAGATGGAAAGACGACAGTTTACATTGTGGTTCGCATCACTGATAGTTCATTTTCATTCATTGTCTTTACTATGTTGTTACATTTATTTTTCATTTTCTGGATTATTCTGTTCTTTTTGCTCAGTTTTGTTCCTATAATTGTTTATTTTCTAGTCTTGTTATTGTAGTGTTGCTTATTTCCTTTATTTTATGGATTTTTTGTCGCTTTATGTTGTCTATTTTGGCCTTTTTGTTCATTTTGTGGGTTACCTCGTTCCTTTTTGCTCATTTTGTTGCTTCGATTGTGTTATTTTGTTCATTGTTTGGGGATAATTTTTGCTCATGTTTCTTTACAGTCACAACTTTTTGTTTTCGTGTTGTTTTTTTTCTTGATGTTCTTGATTATTTCATCTTATGAGTTACAGTGCTGTAATAAAAGTATATTATATATCTGGTCATTTATGTAAAAAAAGATATTTACCTGGATTGAATTAGATAAAAGTCGATCGTGATTTGATTGGTGGAAAATGTGAGTCACAGGGCAAGACCAGTTGAGAACCACTGGTCTAAAGTAAGCCCTGCTGTCTGACCAGTTCACACACCATTGCTGATTACCACCAGCAGCTCAGACATGCTGACACTAGGTGTCCAAGACGGATTGCGGGTGATCTTATAGCTGAGAAGGCAATGCCAATAGTGTTAAAAATCCAGTCACCATGCTACATCGAGATCTCACTTAATTGAGCCTTGCATTGGTTCATGCTGGGAGAGAAATCAGAGCTGGCCTGAGCCTTTTAGTCCAATCATTAATGACTTGACTCTGTCCCACCCCAGTTAGTTCACTTTAAAACCCTGCTACGTTCATTCATTCCTGTTTGCTCTGCACTGCACACACCGGCCCACTCCTCATGTAGACATCTGAAAATATAATCTCCTCTACCTCCCCAGCCTTCTCGTGAATTAAATTGAATAAATATCAATTTAATCAAGCATTAAACTTTCTCACATATGTCTTGTTTTCTCATTTAAACTCATGATATCAGGCTCTGCTCGGAGGCTTTCATGTTCTCTGGGGCTGTTTGTATCACAGACGTTCCAGAACATCACTCGAGCAGAATCAGTGCCAACTTGAAATGTGTGTCATTCCTTGCAAATGTTTATTCTGACATACCAACCCTGCAGGGACTGGGTTTTAAAACGAAACTTCAATCTGGTTTTAAAAAAGTTGGGTCACTGTGCAAACAGATGGTGGTGAATTGCAAAACTTTACAACACCATATTTCATTGAAAAGAACAAAGATAAGCTTGTGATTAGCATTCAGGTGAAATCTGTGATAGTATGGGGTTACTTTAGTGTACATGGCATGGGTAACCTGCACATTTATGCAGGCATCATTAATTCTGAACAATATCTACAGGTTATAGAGCAACATATGCTTCCAAGTAGACACCTTTTTTAAATCACTGACCTTGTTTATTTCATCCAGACAATGTCAAACCACATTGTGTACACATTCCAACAGCACAGCTCTGTAGTTAAAGAGTCCCGGTGCTGAACTGACCTGAATTTGTCACCTATTGAAAATGAGCATCATCAAAATGTAACAAAGGAGACCCCAAACTGTTGAGCAGCATGGAAAAATGAGAAAACATGCCATCGTCAAAATCACCCCAACTGCAACATGGTGATAAACATGATCCTAACGCAGCTTTTTTGAAACCTGTTGGTGGCATCAAATTGAATAATAAGCTTGTAATATTTAAAACACTAATTTCTCAGAAAATGCACTTGATTTGTTGTTCTTTATGTTATTTTCAATACAGGGTTTCACTCTTGTGCATCATCACATTCGTTTCATCTTTTTACACAGTGACTGAGCTTTTCGTACACAGGTCTGGATCTCATCTCCTGTGAAGGTAATCATGCTAAAGCACATGAATGAAAGCAATGGGAATGAATGATGCTCACAAGGTCTGACAGTATTTAATTCCATTGATCAAGGTCAAGGTGTTGAAATGATGAAAAATCCCAGGATGAAGATATTAAAGTTGCTGGACTGTGAGGGACTATCCGATTAAATACGTCATGGTTAAGTCATTAAATCTTTACTTCATCGAACCATGCTTTGATCTACCACACTTTGATATTTCAGCGGGAAGCAATGAAATGAAGCTAATTTGATTAAAATTTCAGCATTCTGATACGTCAGCTGATTAAATTTAAGATAACTAAGCACACTGTCCTATCTCATGCACCATCTCTCCCAGTTGTTTCATGCCAATAATTACTGGTGTGCCTGCTAATCTGCTAATCTAAATCTGAAATGAACTTCAATCTTACCTACTTCCATGAGATTGGTTTACCTTTGTCTCACACCCCACTCAGCGTTTGCCTCATCTCTGCACGGGAAATCTTTCGGAGACACAATAAATGCATCCAAAGCATAGGCGGTGCATGTCGAGCCACAGTGAAGTTACTATGAGATGTTTTTTCTGATGCCAAAAGAAGGAATTCATTTGGAGAAAAAAAACACTTTATTGAAGGAAACTGTCAAGGTTAACCATGTTGAGTTCAATACTATTACCATTTTTTATCATTTCAAACAGATAAAATTGTTGCATTTTCACACTTTTCTGTCTGCATACGCTATCCTAAGCTTGTATTTGATAATTCGGTGGATGCATGATTTTCAGGCTGACCTTCACCATTCCGTCCCATCGCGCACTGAGCTCCCTATCAGTGCTTCCTGAGGTAATTCACTTGCTCAGTTTCATAGTTCAATGGCTTCTACAGCACAGGCAAGCCCTCCAAACCTGCGAGACCCAAACCTGTCAATTATCCTGAAACCCTGATACTGTCACTGACTGTACCAATCACACGTTGATGATGACAGAGAGAGGCAGTAAAACTGGGGGATAGTGGCAAGGTCGGGAAACAGCAGATAGCCTTAAAGTGGTTCTATCTCCTGTGGGCGTGATTTGAAATGTAAAGCTACTGCAGAGGATCAAGGAGCGTCAGAGTGGACACAACATTAAAATCTTATCTATGGGCTTGACACGGAAGTGATAAAGCCACACTGACCAAGCGAGAAAGGCTCCATTTTTTACAAGCAATGACAAGGAGCAAATGGAGCATATCTCCACGACAATTCGGCTCTCTGTACCTTCTCCACAAGGCTGAAAGAGCACAATATTCATCCTTGCTGACAGTTAAATAATAGATGTACCAAAAAAATGTAATTTTCCTCCTGAACTCCATCATGCTCACACAACTATGAATTCCGGAAAATGTATAATACTGCCTGCATGTCACACAGGCAGACTAACATGAGTGACAAGAGATATAAATTTTCTGGGTTGTGTTTGTGAAGACCACAAGATTTATGGAACACTACAGGAGAGGTCTTAAGGGTGGTTATGTCATATTAAGAGCCTTCATAAAAAATTTAGTTTAGAAAAAACAAGAGTGAAAAGGCCATACAGTATGAACTTTCTTCTCGGTGCCAGCAGGCATCATGAATCTGAGCACTGTGTAAGGGAAGATAAATGCAGCAAATGGAGCGATGCGTGTACAGATAAACACAAGTGGGTTAAGGAGAAAACAGCATCACTTTACTTGAGGAGTATAATTCATAAGTGATGCTGGACTAATGCATGACTCATGATGAATTAATCTGAGTTCATGATGATCACCATGGACTGACGATGAGTTCACTGTGGCATTCACTGTGGGAATATTTCACACTTACTACATCATTAGTGAAGTGATATGAATGCATACTTTATAGAGGGATGGAAATGTTCATTTCAGACGGATGCATTTCTGTAACATTCTTCATATTTTAATATTTTAAATATTTAGCTATGAAGCCTTTTCAACTTAAACTGGTCTTCACTCAGACATGTTCATTGTTGCATAGCCCAATAGGTTTACCAATCAATCCGATGAGTTTATGGCTGAAAGCTACACTCACTAGCCACTTTATTAGGTACACATTGCCAGTACTTGGTTAGACTTTCTAGCCATCACAAGATCCTACACTGTGTTCATAAAGAGATGGATATGGCACATCAATACTCATGTAGACAGTTTAAGCAATGCACAGTTAGGACTAAAGGTCCCAAAATGGTCCATCCTATGCTAGGATGCTATTTGTTGATTTTACCTCAGCCTTTAACACAAGCTCCCCCCACAAACAGACAACAAAGCTTGGACACCTAGGTCTTGACATCACACTATGTTCCTGGATCTACTGTTTCCTCACCAGCAGACCACAAAATGTCAAAATGGGAAAACAGACATCATCCACACTCACACTAAAGACAGGTACCCCACAGGGCTGTGTCCTCAGCCCAGGCCTCTTCACCCTTTTCATACCTGACTGTGCCCCTGCACACCACTCAAACACGATCGTGAAATTTGCCGACAACACCACCATTGTGGGACTAATCTCAGATGACAATGAGGCCCACTACAGGGAGGAAGTGCAGCACCTTGTCAGCTGGTGTTCAGAGAACGACCTGGTGCTGAATACCATCAAAACCAAGGAGATCAATTGTGGACTTCAGGAGAGCTAGGAAGACTACACCCCCACCTCTCTGCATAAATGGAGAGGAAGTAGAGAGGGTCAACACCAACAAGTTCCTGGGTCTCCACATCAGCAGTGATCTCAAATGAGCTATCAACACCTCCCATCTGGTGAAGAAGGCTCAACAAAGGCCTTTCTTTCTGCGGCAGCTGAGGAAGGCTGAGCTTCCCACAAAGCTGCTTCTGAACTTCTACAGGAGCACAGTGGAGAGCATTCTGTGCTACTGCTGCACAGTTTGGTTTTCCAGCTGCACCGCAGAAAACAAAAAGGACTTGACACGCATTGTGAAAGTGGACTGTGGGGACACCTCTCCCCAGCCTGAACTCGGTCTATGCTAGCTGGCTAAAGAGGAAAGCCAGCAGCATTGCCAGAGACCCCACCCATCCAGGTCACAGCCTGTTCGTCCCTCTACCATCAGGGAAAAGATACAGGGCATTAAAAGCAACCACAAACAGACTGAAGAACAGATTCTTCCCCAGAGCTGTTGTTTCCAATGACAATAAAGTCTATTATGTCTTATGAGCCCCCACAGGCAGCCTAAAGAGTTAATGCAAGGTAGAACGGAGCCACGCTTATATATTTTGCTTATGTCAATCATTACCATAATATCCAAATGTCACAGTGGAAATCCAGATTCACTAGACAGAACAAGATTTTTCCAACCTTGTCTTGATCACTTCCATATGAATTGTAGCCTCAGTTTCCTGTTCTTAACTGACAGGAGTGTCACCATGTGTGATCTTCTGCTGCTGTTGTCCATCTGCTTCAAGGTTTGACATGTACATCCACAGATGCTCTCCTGCATTACTCAGTTGTAACTAGTAGTCATTTCAGATTACTGTTGTCTTTCTATCAGCCCAAACCAGTCTGACCATTCCCCTCTGACCTCTGGCATCAACAAGATAGAGAACTGTTGCTCACTGGATATTTTCTCTTTTACAGGCTATTCCCCGTAAACCCTTAGGATGGTTGTGTGTGAAAATCCCATTAGATCAGCGGTTTGTGAAACACTCAGACCAGCTCATCTGGCGCCAACAGCATATCATGCTAAAAGTCACCTGACTTCCCTATTCTCATGCTCAGTTTAAACTTCAGCAGGTCATCTTGACTGGGTCGACATGAGTCAATGCCCTGAATTGCTCCCATGTAATTTGATGATTATATATGTGTGTTAACAAGTTGTTAACAAGTGTACAAGTGTGGATCCATCCAACCTACTGACACTTCAGGCTATCATTTTGGGACCTTTAGTTTTAATTGTGCATTGTTTAACTCCACTGCCTACATTAGTATTACTGCTGACCATGTCCACCCTTTTATGGCCACAGTGCACCAGTTATGATAGTTAGAAGGTCCAATCCAATACTGCCAAGTTGTACCTAATAAACTGGGCAGCGGGTATAATTCATCATGAGCTATGCCTTAGTTCAGCATCACTTAAGCATATGAACTGTACTACTCAGGTGAAGTGTTTCTGAAAAAATACTCTGTTTGAGTCTGAGTGTGAGTCTGTTTTCTTTTTTGGTCAGCATGTTTAAATATTAAGCACATTTTGTTATCAGTCAGAAGAATCTGTGTGGTGTTACTAGTGGCTATAAACCTGTGAGGTTTTTTCAGTGCATTGCCACAGCTACAGATACCACTGCAATACAATCCTCAGGGAAACAGGTTTCAACAATCAGAAACACTATAAATGAACATGATCTTCAACATGATCCCTGAACACCACATTTCATTCCTGGTGTTCTGCACTACATCTTTGGCTACAGGCCGGGGGCATAACATCCAAAACGCTGCCTCTCTTGGGTTTGGACACCAAACACTGATGGGATTAAGAGTGTGTGGGCTGATAGGACTTTGCTCTGATGCTATCCCCTCAGATATACATCATCATAGAGGGGGGAATCCCACAGGCGCTGGGATTAGCCTGCTAGATTTTCACTGCAGGTGATAAGGGAGAGGAAGAGAGGCTGGCAGAACTACACAACATAATGGGGAGATGGGAAAGCAGAGATAGGAGGGAGCCACAGGACCGCCTAGTGTAACGCGTGTGGTGGGAAAAACAAAGCACTTCGAGTATGAGTAACTGTGAACAATAGCTACAGGGAAGGACAACTTTGAGATAGGTGCACACCGAAGACTCTGTGTGCAAAAATGCAAAGACAACATAATTCTGACTGGATGTTGAAATGCAGCGAAATGGCGTGCGTAGCAGATGGGCTAGATGACTTTTTTATGATGATCACAATGCAGCTGAGATTGAGTCTCTGCAGATTTGTGAAAGTCGGAGCTGAAGGTTAGCATGTGAAGTTGGAGGAAACAGTCAGAGTGTGAGCGTAGCTACATGCCAGCCGGTGTAGTAATGCATCGTAAATGAAGACTTTGTGATGAAGCAGTGTCAGTGTGGCTTTGATCTCCTGACTGAACATTTACCCTGGAGTCTCAGGAACTGCACAGACCCAATAAGAACCAGTCAAATTCTGCTTCTTTAGCCATGCAGCCACAGATAAACCATATAGAATAATCCTCACATATAACTCTAGCAAAGGCACCTCATCTCTCCCTTCGTTCACATATCAAACATGTATTCCCTTAGCCTTCCAAATCCCAGCTTAACCCTCACCCTGCAAAACCAGGCGGCTAGTTATCACTGTGGCTTTGACATTAGTATGCACGCCCTCTCTCATTTGGGAGATCTTCTTAAGAGTCAGGGATGATAAAAAGCTTTCCTCTCTGCCGCTCTTCCCTTCCTGACTTTGACTCACCCTTCCTCTGCCTGGACCTGCCTCAGTCTAACTATGAGCTGGAGATGAAACGCTTCAGTCTCTTTCTTTTTCTCCTCCTTTTCTATTATCATGCAGTACCGTACTACTGTAGCCCTGTTTGACATTTTTCTTTTCTTCTGCTCCTCTCCATTCTCCCAGCCTACACCTGCTGACACTTGAGAAACAACTGCTGTCCTATGCAAAAAAGCACCACTTTTTCACTGCTATTATGTGCCAAGTCACCTCTACTTCAGCTCCTCGTCCTCGTGATTACTACCAATTCCTTGTGGCAATTTCTGTTAATTACTAGATAAACGGCCGCTCTGTATTAATAGAAGTTTTATGAGGGTTAAGTGTCCACATGGACCCGTAAAATAGCATGCTACCCTGCAAACATGCAAATGTATGAATCATGATATTATGCATCGGGGGAAGTCTTCGATGATGATATCAAGGTAAATCAACTCAACCAATGCTAAGGTCTAATCTTACATTCCATGTTTATTTCTGCCTATCCTTACATTTCCTTGTTAAGCCAGAGGCTAAAAATAAATTCACGCAGTGTCAGTATAAGACTTTGATAATGCAATTACACCACTTTGTGTTTGAATTGGGAGGGCAAAGGAACATGAAAGAGGGTTTGGAAGATTGAAGAGGGGCTGGAGCTATGGATTATAAGCAAATATGATGATAAAATCAGACACTCCAGCGATTATGCTAAAGGACTCATTTCGTATTCACTCTAGGTTAATCACTATGTGGGCAAAAAGAGCGGTGGCATTTTCTTGAACACGGTAACTCTTGATCGAGCACTAAGTTTACTCCCCTCTGACGTGCCAAGGCCTGAGCTGGGTCAAAGGTGGAAACTCTGCATTCCCGTAATGATCAATTAAGAAAAAAAAATGGAGCCATAGTAATATAGCGCATTAGTGTGTACTCTACCATGAGAAATCGTTATTTCACATAAAAAGCAGGCGGAGGGTGCTGCTGACAAGGACAGTATGGGCAAAGCAGCCTCTTAGTGAAACACAGTAGACTCAGTAATAACCAGTATTCACCAAATGAGACAATTCAGAGTAAAGCTGGGAGATATGGCTACAGACCGTGACGATTTGCAAAACAGAATCCCCACATTTAATTAAAAGACAACATATCAAATGTCAACACTAAGTAAACTAAGTGATTTTTGGAAATTGCACACGCATTTTAAATGTGAAGCGAGCATGTTTAAAAGAAATTGGGCCACGGCCGTGTTTTCCTCTCTGTTGCATCACCTTTCTAAAAACAACACTATGTAAGCATTTGGAAGTCATTTTGAACATGGAACGTTTTCCAGATTTCAGCTGCTCAACAGTCTAAGTCTCCTTCGACTTATTTTAGGTTTCATAATGTTTCAGACATTTTCAACAGGTGACAAGTCAGGACTGCATCTACTGTAACTTTAGCCGTGCTGAAATAAACAAGGCCTTGATTGAGAAAGATGTTGTCCACTTGGCAGCCCCCAGTATGTTGCTCCAAAACTTGGAGATATTGTTCAGCATTAATGTTGCTGTCACAAATGTGCAGGAAACACAGGGAGTGGCGTTTCTGGTTCATAAAGGGTTTCCACTTTGCACGGTAGAGTTTACACTGTCATCTGTGAGACACAGCCATGAACTGCATTCAGACATTGTTTTTCTCAATTGTTCCTGACTTTATGCAGCGATGTCCACTACACAATCATATCTGTTTTAATTAAATGCAGTGCTGGCTGAGGGGGATCCGTGATCACAATCATCTTCTAGGAGTTTTCAGCTTTGTCCCTTTTATGCAAAGGTTTCTGCAGATTCTTTGAACCATTTAATATTACAAACTCTATGATATGAAACTCACATTGCTATAAGCAGCTACTTTTTTCTCACGCTTTGAACTCTGTGGCTTAAACAACGATGTAGCTAATGTATGACTTTTCACTAGCTAACGAGCTTCATGCCGCCAATACAGACCAATGAAATTAGAAAACTGTGGGATTTGTGTGTCCACTGATCCTGGGAGCTATGTTGTTGGGGGCTATATGCCCCTGGTAGGATCAACCAAGGCAGACAGGTGAGGGTCCAGACAAAGCGCGGCTAAAGAAGACCCCATAATGTATAAAAGTAAAGAATTCCGAGTACCCTGGCAGGGGTGCTCAGGCTACTGGAGTCCTCCCGGAGCACGGCCTTTGCCCATGGGGCCCGGTTGGGCACAGCCTGAAGAAGCAACACGGGTCCACTCTCTCATGGGCTCACCGTGCGGGCCGGGGGCATTGTGATGTGGGTGGCAGCCGAAGTTGCCGGAGAAGAAAACAGAATGACCGAACGTGGAGCTACACGCAGAGCTGAGGGCAGCGAAATAGATGCCAGCCATGGCTTGCAGTTATCCTGCAAAGATGAAGCTATTGTTCAGAAGAAAAGTTACTCAGTGGCGTGGTGGTGGTTTGGGTATCTCCAAAGTGACACGGAGCCACATGGAGCAAATTAAGCCGATGTGCAAGGTGTGTTGCCGGTCAGTGCCTCAACAACCGGCAACACAACAAATTTGTTTAATCATTTGAAGAAATAAAACCCAAGTGATTATATGGAAGCAGGAAAATGCGAGTCTGCAGAGCCTGACACTGCTGCTAGCACATGTAGCATTAGCAGTTCAGCCACTGTATTATTTTAAATTTTTCTAAATTTGTATTGTTGAGTAAACATTGTTTGTATATTTTTCTACAGTACGTTCATCTTACTTAATTTGCTTGGCTATTTACTTTGAACTGTATGTTCATAAAATGTTGAACTAATCTCTAAAATCGTGATAATAATTGAGATTGGACCAAAATATATCATGATAATTATTTTTGCTGTGGTCTGAGGAGTCCACATTTCAAATTGTTTTTGGAAATTATGGACATTCCGTCCTCCAGACTAAAGAGGAAAAGGACCATCCAGATTGTTACTGTATCAGCACATGTATGGGGTATGGGGGTGTGTTTGTGCCCCTCATGGGTGACTTGCACATTTGGAGCTACAGGTTTTGGAGTAACATTTGCTACATCCAAGGAACATCTTTTTAAGAGAAGCCCCTGCTTATTTCAACTAGACAATGTCAAGATACATTCTGCAACAACAACATGGCTATGCAGTAATAGTACGGGTACTGGCCTGTCTGCAGTCCACACTTGTCTCCCATTAAAAATGTGTGAGACATTATGAAGTAGAAAATATGACAATGGAAACTGTTGAGCAACTGAAGTCTGTAAGAAAGAATTTAAAGCACGAATGGGGTACAATTCCACCTGCAGAGCTTTAAGAAATTATTGTCCTCAGTAATGCAGGCATCAAATTGAAAATGAGTGAATATTTGCAAAAAAAAACCTAATAATAGAGTTTATTAATTTGAACATTAAATATCTTGTGTTTGCAGTATATTCAATGGTGATGCCGTATTTGGTCATATTGCCCAGCTCTAATTCTAATTATGGTTTTATTTCCGAGTTAGTTCCGAGTGACCCCCGTGACCTTTAATGAGTGGTCAGGTGACAGGGACGAGGAGAAACGTGAAAGGTCCTGCAGATTAGTGGCTGAGTGTTGGAGAGAGGAACTGGTCCAGAAGCCTCATCACACTGACAGCAGATTAGTGCTCCGCGGCACCAGAGCAGACGGTGCAAGATTAACTTTGATGTGTGATTCCACACAGAGCAGCCGCTGGATATCAGCTCCTTTCACCAAATGGCCCCTTAACTCTGACTCTGCAACGTGTGCATCCACGAGCTGCTGCTATCTGCCTAAAATCTACTGTCAGCGCAGTCCGCAAAGCCACAACGCTTTGCTTCCATCAAATGTGCGTTTTTGGCGGCGTTACATGTAAAGGTCTAACCACAGGTGAACATTTCAGGGTGGATTCAGGGATTTGTCTGACTCAATATTAGTATAATATTGAATCTGACTCGATGTTAGTATAATATTGAGTCAGATTCAAACAACAGTTTAAATTCACACTTTCTGATATTTTACTTGTAGTTTGTAAATTTAAATGATATACTGTAACTTGTTTCTTAAAAACATCACATTCATTATAAAAAATTATTTTGTTCCTTTTTGGGTTGATTTGTGTTCATTGGTCATTTCCTCAACTATTTTGATTTTGTTTGGACTTTTTATTCATATTCTTCACTACTTTCCTCATTTTTGTTCCTTTTGTGAATTTTCTTGATTATTTTACTACTGTTTGTTTCATTGCATCATTATTCTGTTCCTGGTTACTCATCTTGTACAGAATTTTGTTCATTTTTTGTTTTTGTTTATTATATTCTTAAGTTTTTTTTGTGCCTTTTTGTTGATTTTCTTGACTGTTCAGGCATTTCAGAATCAGAATCAGAATCAGCTTTATTGGCCAAGTATGCGCACCACATACAAGGAATTTGACTTTAGCTAAAAAACTTGCTGTCGTTGTTCAGGTGTAAGATTTAAATAAGATTTAAATAAGTATTCGAATGACAACAGAGTATGTACAATAAATTACAGTCTGTCCATATTTCTATAAAGGGATGCAATATATACAGGA
>JAQQAE010003192.1:0-20660 GCA_029823295.1 Pseudamia nigra | reverse complement strand
TTCATTTGGTGTTTTATTTTTGTTAATTTTTTAATGTTGTGAATGCCACCATATACTGCTTTTACTATTAGATTGCCCTTTTTAAAATCTTAATTAAAAAAATTTCCATAACTATTTCGTTAATTTTTTGCTCATTTGACCGACTATTTGTTTTTTGTTTTTTTTGTTTTCTCAATTAATTTGTTTATTTATTTTGCTCATTTTTGCTTTTTATCAGTTATTTCTCATGTTTTATTATATTATTCATTTTCATCAGCATGTTTGTACAATGTGTTGATTATCTTATCATTTTTTGTTTATTTTGTGACTTTAGTTCCGCTTTTATTCTAATATATCTTATTTTGTTTAGACCAAAAAATTAATATGGTGTAATATGTGAATTTATATAGTTTTTGATAAATTTGTATAAATTTAAATCCCATAGAGACATCAAATTTCTCTTTTTTGGTCTTGAGCTAAAAAAGTTTGTGAGCAAAAGTAAAAAAAATAAAAAAACAAAGTTTGTCTTTCATATAGACTTGACTCACAACAAAAAACAGACGCAACCAGACAGATTAACATTAGTGAAATTGTATTCATTACTAATCAAAATAATGTGTGAGGCTTAAGCATCATCATTAGTCTCCACACATGCTCAGACTGTCTCCAGGCAACATCCTCCAGGGAGTCCTCAAACCTGCCTCTTGTTCCTCATGTCGCCATGACGACAGACGGCCAAATAGCAACACTAGAGTCAGCGCTGTCTCCTAGCAACAGATTGGCTTTAGAATCCATCTGGACCAATCAGAAGCCTCGCTTTGAGAGGAATCCCTGTTGCTGCTGGTGCTTAAAGAGTAGGAGGAGAGAGGGCGGTGCCACAAAGCATCCTTCATTGGAGGTCGGATTTTCAGATACCACTGCACTAGAACACAAACAATAACAATACAAGTGAATCAGGTGGAAATGTCAGCACACAACAGCAGCCAAGGGTTTAACTCTGGATCCTTCTGGAAATATTGCACACTGTTCATTTTCTATTTTCTGATGGGTTGTTATTGAATCAACTTGTCCATTTTTTGAGTAGGTTTATGAAGGGAATAAAAAGGAATAAAATAATCAAGAAAAGGAGTGAAAATAAACAGCAACATGAGGAAAAAGAAACAAAATAATCAACCAAATGAACATTAAAATGAAGGGAAGAAATCATGTGATGAAATGAGCAAAACTGAATAGAAAAGGATCTAAGTAACCATGTAAATGAAAAAGAGAAACTAAAATGAACAAAATAGTCAAGAAAGGGATCACAAATGAACAGCATGAGAGATAAAAGGGACCAACACATAACCAATAAATGGAGAAAAAATTTAAACAAACGCAGAATGATTAAAAAAAATGAGGAAAATCGAGAAAACAACAAATAAAATGAACAAAACTAATAAAATAATCAAGAAAATGGCCACAACTGAATAAGGTAACATGCGGAAATAACAAAAAATGTAACAAAATGACAAATAAAATATCAAAATGAACAAAAAAAAACCTAAATAAAAAGTAAACAAAATGGTCAAGGAAAAACTAAATAGAGCAGAACAATCAACTAAATTAACACAAAATAAGCAGAAAATTAATATAAAAGTTACTAAGTGGAATATCTTTCATGCACATTGCCCAATACATATACTGTACACCATATTCAAAAGTGTAAAGGAATTATTTAGGTTTATATATTGACCTGAATGTCCTCTACTGATGGTTTGTAACACACTAATGCAGTTCACCAGCAGCATGTCTAATATTTAGTGCGTTGTTTGGGTTTTCTGATGAAACATACATTTAAAGCGCCTCTTGTCTGGAAAGTGCGGGTCTGAGGAATGCAGACATGACCTCCGAAATACCGAAATAATACTGATTCTTGATCATTCCCATGCTGGTCACGTGTGTGCGGGGCTATAAATAGAAGAATTAACATGAGATGTAAGAAAAGGCTGAGGCTGCACTATAAACACGCAGGTCAATATAATGAGTGAATTCATGTGCCAAGTTAATATTTTCATTTAAACCTTTTCATCATGCTGCTCTTGCGGGTCTACTGTGCTTCAAGGATGATGAACAAAGCTGCGACACCACTAGGATCAATAAAAACAGCATTTACTGAGTAATATTATCTGGATTTCGATTTTAATACATAATACATGCTTTCAAACATATTTAAATAAATTAGAGAAGAGATTCCGGTCCAAAAATCAAAAGATGTAACCATGTGGAGGACTGATTTTTCATTTGTTGCATAAATCATCTTTTGCTGTGTTACTAGTAGCTAGATCAGTCTTTCTTTTTAAAATAACTGTATTTATTTTTTATTTTCTTGTTTGTTTGTTTTATCCATTGTTTGCTCTTTTTGGTTGCTTTTATTCATTTTTTATGTTGACTAATTGTTGCTTAATTTTGTTCATTATTTCATACATTATTGTCCAGGTGCATGCATGCTTTTGTGTATTTTCTTTATCATCCAGTTTATTTTTGTTTGTTTTGCTGCTTATTTTGTAATTTCCTATCCATGTGTTTAAATATTTTGTTTATTTTCTTGATTATTTTGTGTATATTTGGTCATTTTACTGCTTGTTTTGCACATTTTATTAATATTATTTTGGAAATTATGCTTCTTTTCCCTTGTTCTATTGTTCATTATCTGGATTTTTTTGTTTTCTGTCATTTTATGATCATTTTGTAAATTTGTCTTCATGTTCTTGATTGCTCAATAACTGATTAATTAATATTTGTTGTGTTTTTTCTTTCTTGTTTTATCTTCATTTTTGGTCACTTTTTTCAGTGTCTTTATTATTTTGTTCAATTATCTGTTTTTTGCGTCACATTTCATTACTTTTACAGTTAGTTTTCCTGACCATTTTGATAAGTTTATCTTGTTTTCTGCATATTTTGTTCATTTCCCTGGATATTTTGTTCAATTATTTGTGTTTTGTTGTATATTTTGGTTATTTTCTTGATTATTTTGCTCAATTTTCTTGCTGCATATTTTATTCCTTTTTTATTTTCTTGGTTACAGTGTGGATTTCAAACATTTTTGTTCATTTTGCTGGTAAAGTAGAAATTTTTGGTTTTGTTATGGTCACTGTTAATTTGGAGTGACTTTTGTTGATTTTCTTGATGATTCTTTTGATTTTCTTGATTATTTGTTCATTTTCTTGATTTTGTTCATTTGTCATTTTTGCTACATACATGATTTTTTCATTTCTAATTTATTTTGCTAATTTTCATGATCATGTTGTTCAGTTATTTATTTGCTTCTCATTTTAAAACTTTTATGTCCATTTTCTTGATTGTTCTGTTCATTTTGCAGCTTGTTTTGCAAATTTTGTTCATTTTTTGTATTATTTGTTTGTTTTTGTTCATTTTTTGTTCATTTTTCAATTGCTTTTCTTTATTTTCTTGATTATTTTGTTCATTCTATTATTTTCATTGCTCATTTTGTAATTTTTTGTTATTTTATTTATTAGTTACTTATTTACTGTTTGTTTTATATCTGCTGTTTGGCCATTTTTGGTCAATTTAGTTCATATTCTTGATTATTTTGTTCAGTTATATTGGTTTTATTGCATGTTTTCTTAATTTTTGCTCATTTTCTTGATTATTTTGTCCAATGTATGGTTCATCGTGTTCTGCAGTATTCACATTTTGGGTAACGTTCATCCCCTAGGTGGAAGTAACACTCGTCTACATGACAGTGAGTACCCCGACTTTCAGAGCTCAGGGTTCAATATGACCTTTGGATGGTATATTTTTCCCCTGCTGGAGTGACTCCCCCCTGTTGGAGCCCGATCCTGGAGTTCCTGAGCTGGGGGAGTTGCCTGGACGGGGGAGGTGTGTGTTTGGAGGCCCTGATCGGGCCAGCATAACCTTTCCTCCAGATTCCCTGACAAAGTTGAAGCAGACTGGCCCACTTATATCACAAACAGGCAGCTGTACTCAGGCCTGTCTGTCATGCCTGCATGCAAGTGCTAAGGTTCAACACTGGAAGGGGGAGGGTATTTTTTGTCGGGGCATCTCAGGATCTTCCTGGAAAGATGGAATTTTTTGCAGAAATTTGCATCAAAATGAACAAAATTGGCAAAATCAGAAAAAATGTGACCAAATGTTCATTATAAACTAACATAACATCTACATTTTACAGTGAATGGATCCACATGTTGATGGCGAAATAGTAAGTAACAAAATAATTAAGAAAACAAAGAAAATGAGCAAATGATCAAAATGAACAAAATAAACAAAAATTAATATTCTAAGCAACAAAATGAATGAAAATCATCAAAATACTCAAGAAAATTAAGAAAATAAGCAACAAAACGAACAAAAATGAACACAATAATCTACTAAATGAAGTAAAATACAGAAGTAGAAAATTAAAAAATCAAGAAAATGAACATAATAAGCAACAAAATTAACAAAAATGATCAAAATAATGTTAAGAAATCAACTGAACTTAATTAAACAATTAAAAAATAACAAATTATGCAAGCTGCTCAAGCTGCTGCCCCCGCGACCCGACCCCACGGATAAGCGGTAGAAGATGGATGGATGGACAAATTATGCAACAAAATTAACAGAAATTACAAAAAAAAATCTTAAAACTGGGAAAGTAAACAACAAAATGAGCAACATAACCTACAAAATAAACATAAATAAAACAATCTAGAAAATGAACATAATAAAGAATAAAATGAACAAAATAATTAAGTAAATTAACAAATATGAATAAAGTAATTATAAATTAATACAAAAGTTACATATCTTCTAAATAAGTTACATGGGGTGGAGGTGTGGGGTTCAAATGCACACGTTACTGGTTCTGAGGATGACGACTCCCCCATACCTCCTGAATTCCATGCCTGTCTGCGTGGTACCCAGTATCCCTCGTCCCCCTCCCTTTCCCCTGGAGCTGCTCCCCCTCATCTCCAGGCCCCAGCTGCTCCCCAGGGTCACGCTCCTGTGAGTCATACCGATACCGGGCCTCCATTAGTGGGTCGGAGATGCCAGGGCCAGGCTCACACACCTGCTGCACTCTTTCCAGCAGCAGGCGCAGACAAACAGCAGTGTGACACAAGGCCAACGCTGGTCATATAAGGTCTCCAGAACTGTGCAAACCGCCTCACCCACAACTAAAATGGGTCATGTGCAAAGCCATTTTACGGGTCACCCATTTGTATAATCATTTCTTGATTGTTTTCTTGATAGTTTTCTACATTTTGGTCACTTTGCTACTTGTTTTGTTGGTTTTTGTTCTTTTAATAGACTATGTTGTTTATTATTTTAGTCAATTTTTAGCATTTTGCTCCTTGTTTTGTTCATTGCTCATTCATTTTTTAGTTACATTTGTTAATTTTATTTTTCATTTCGACTTGTCTTCTTTTGCTGCAGGTTTTTTTTTTAAACATTTTTTTTACTAACTGGCCTGATTATTTTGTTAGTTTGACCATTTTGTTGCTCATTTACTTAATTTTTGCTACGTTTCGTGATGTACTTAATATTTTCTTTGTCATTTATGATCATTTTTCTTTCCTTTTTTTCATTTTGTTTGATTATATTGTTCTGGTTTTGATTATTTTGGTTATTTTTGTAATTTCCTTGATTATATTGTTTGTTTAATAAAACAATAGAATATTTCTTGTTTACATAATTATTAGGTTTTTCTTACCTTTTTTTCCATTTCCTTTGATCATTTTGTGCAATTTCTAGCTTGTTTTATTCATTTGTGTTCATTTGTGTTCATTGTCTGTTTTTTATTCATTTTTGTATTTTTCATTTTTTGTCCATTCATCTTTTGTTTGCTTTTGTTAACTGAGTATTTTGATTATTTTGACAATCTCCTGCCTATTTTGTGATTTTTTTCATCATTTTCTTTATTATTTTTGTCCGTGTTGGTAAGCTTTGTGCTCATTTTTTGTTCACTTTTTTCATTTCCACTGATTTTGTTCTTTTTGTGGATGATTTTGTTGACTTTTTGTTGAATTTCTTAGTTATTTTTGCTCATTTTTTCAGTTAGTTGATCAATTTGTTTATTTTTCCTTGCTTTTGAACATTTTCATAATTTTCTTGATTCACTGCTTATTTTGTTCATGTTGATTTAATGTTTTGAAAGCCAAAATGCCAAAAAATAAGGTCAAATGCCAGCCTCCTAGATCTTTTACATTGATCTGTGGCATCATTCTCAGAATATATATAGCTATTATGTTGACTAATAATGAATGTTTTAGGTTTTCTTAGCTATAATGAGCATGTTTTCATATATGCTGGCTTCACAAAGTTTATTGGAACTTTTGTCACATTTTCCTTTGTCCAAATGCAGATGGTGATGTAACCACATATACTGTATGTAGGTCAATCCCCTGTACTGTACTTGTGGGAATGACTCCATGAAAACTTCCAACGGCATCAGAAAAACAGCCATGTGCGCAATAGATTTAGGCTCAACACTTGAAACTTAAAATATTTAACATCAGGGCAACAATGCATCACATTTTTACTCTGCATGCAAAAAAAGGCAGTTAATCTGTAGCTTTCAGTCATGCATTTTGCACATAAAACTGTCTGCACATGAAACATTAAACAGTCCAATATTGTGTGCATATGTATTAATTAAGTAATGAGGTTGACTCCACCCAGTAACTACTTGGAAAGTGGTTCCACCCCAAGACAAAAACAAGTGCCAAGACCACGGCAGAGAAGCCTACATATATGTTTGTGGGTCAGACTCAGATTTATTTATTTATTAGTGACAGAGTTCACATAGATCCTTTTGTTTAGCTCCGCAATTTACATCAAAACCACAACAATGTAAAAAAAAAAGATTTTAAATGGATGATGATACACTTGTAAATATGTAACAACAGCCACAATCAAAACAGAGTATTTTATAATCATTTTTTAGCATTGTGTTTTTTGATTTTGGTTAAATAGAAAATTCAAAGGTGCACAAATAACTAAAAAAAACAAGTCAGCCTCCTCTGCCTCTGGTGCTGCATTCATCAGTTGCAGGAAACCTGAATACAAATGAGATGGTACCGGTTTCCAGTGTTTTCAGGTGGCCAGTCTACTTTTCCAAGTGAAAACATGACAGAAGAAATCATTGTAAACAAAAATACACTTGATTCGCGTTTGTTTTTTTGCTGTCAAAAACACTTATTTTAATGTTTTTTTGTCCTCAAAATGTGTATGCTAAGACAGAATTCATACATTTACTGATAGAAAATAAGACCCCGAGTGAATTCCTATTTTATAACAGTAAGATGAGATTTTATTTATAACCTGTCTACGTGGCTAAAGCGCTTGTAAACACAAACACCGCTCATTTCTCCGGCGTTACGTCAACGCAGCATAGACTGGGCCGACCTTTCGCCTAGTTTAACGGACGGCGGTTCATCGGGTTTACCCTGACACTGCTGACTCTCATGGCCACGCCTCCAATCAGCCACGCACCCTATTTCCTCCAACCGCCCCGCTTGCACGCAGTGTTCACGCGGCCTCTGCTCTCCGATTGGCCGACGCTCCGCACACACTCGCCTCTGATTGGCTGAGTGTTGCCACCCGCCGGTGCGTGTTGTGAGTTTTGTTTTTCTTTTTTTTTCCCTCCCCATGTTTTACACACACAGCTGAGGGAAAGGGGAGCCAGTCAGAGAAAAAAACGACCTCAACCCTACCCGAGAACAGGCAGCAGCACTGGCAACCGCCGTCTCTTTGTTCTACACTGGCTTTGACAACAGAAAAGTGACATTTATTCAATTTGTTTCACCATGCCAGCGCGGAAATTCACAGACACGGACTCGCAAGGGGTAAGCGCATTTTTAAAACAATTGTTCCAGGTTAGCGCAGCCTTTGTTTTGTGTTTACCCATCAGTTAGATTTGTTCACTGAGTGATGTAATATTTCAGCGCTCCAACTTAAGCCAGAATCCGCTAAATGTACCCGTAACTTCACCTGAGATTGTATTATTACGTTATCTCAACGAACAAATAGTGCCAAAATGAACTAACACATAATTTGTGACATTAATATAAACAGAAATCCACTTCAGCTCTTGCCTCTCACTTATTAGAATTTCCACTCTTTTTCTGTCTTACTATTTGTGCCGTATATTTATATGACAGTTTAAAAGTGTGGATGATTTCTGGCTGAGATCATTAGGTGTGATTGTGTTTATATGGATGATACGTTTGCCGTTAAAATGCAAAACAAAGTTGGGAGGTTATGAGGCTACTTCCTGATGCAAACCCGCTTTATGGGGATTTCACATGGCTCATCTCGGCAGCACGTCACTGTTTGGTCTATATTTGGCAATGGGAGGTGTCCTGGCTCTGAGCCCGAGTCAGTGAGTGCACGCTGGACTCGGGTGTAGTCACCATCAACACCCCCTCTCTGCTTCCTGGCAGCATCATGCAGTTCAGTCCGGAACTGGAGACACATGAGCACATGAGAGCTGCAGACAAATGATCACAAATGTGGTGAATGGAATCAAACAGGCACGGTGTCCCAAACTTTTACAGCTCGGAATCAAAAATACTGTGTTTGGGGCTGAAATATCAGTCTTTAACTCAAAGTGAATCCACATGTCATAATATGTTAATGGATCATACTTTAAAATGTACAAAAATGAAGGTGGACCTATTTTGTTTTGTTTGATTGAATGTTTTGACAGTCTTAAATCAAAATATGATCACAAAAACTGAACAAAAGTCATAATAACATGAATAAAATGAGCACAATATTGGGTAAATATTAATAGAATGGACTAAGTAACAAAGAAAGGAGACAAAATTAACACAACACATTTATCAAAAAAAATGAACTAAATGAACAAAATAATCAGGAAAATGGACAACAAATGAAGAAAACAGCCAAGAAAGTGAACAGAATGATCGAAATGAACAAATTGAATCAAAACGATAAACAAGTTAACCAACGTAACAGACAAAAATGAACACAAAATCAAGAAATTAACCCAAATAAACAGAATAATCACAGAAAGGAGACACACCAGTCAACAAAATAATCAAGAAATGAACAAAATAATCAAGAACATGAACAAAATAAACTAAATAATTAAGGAAAGGAATAATAATCAAGGAAATGAGGCACGTTAGTCAACAAAATAGATTATACATGAATAATAATAATCAGAATATGCACACAATAATACAAATCAACAAATGTATCTATAGCATTAACAAATTAACCAACAATATGATCAAAAGTAAAGACAATAATTTAAAAAAGAACAAAAAAATGTAGATCATAATCATACTAATGACCAAGATTAATAAATTAATCAACATGGAAAATAAATTGGCACAATACTCAAAAGCGGGCATAATAATCCAGAAAATAAACAAAATGGGCAAACAATAATGACCATACTGAACAAAATAACAAGGATGATGAATAAATAAACAACAAAATGAACAAAAATAAACAGTGATTAGGAAAATTAACAAGGCAGATAAAATGTTACAAGATGAACATATTAATCAGTAAAATGAACAAAAATGGGCACAAAGTGACAACAAATGAAGGCACTAATCAGACAAAGAACATAAACATCAAAACGAATTAAATTATTGAGAAGATAAACAATAGAGCTGGGAAAATGAATAAAAGACTAAACAAGATTGACAAGAAAATGAGCAAAATATAAAAAAAACTGCTGAACAATATAATCAAGTAAATGCACACACACAAAAAAATCAACTCACTGACTCATTACACAGGCTCTCCAAACCATTTTGGGTCCAGTGCCTACGTTTGGGAATGACTGTAATAAAAACTTGACATTTTTACAGCCATAATCATAAAATGAACTGCAGTATTTATGCGTAATGTTGACTTCTTGATCCTTCCAGCCTGCGTTTATGGATCAGTGCGGGCCCTTTTTGAAGCGGAGGAGACACGACAGCGAGCAGTGCGTCACCAGCGGATCCAGCAGCTGTTCCTCTGGGCTGGAGTACACTGACCTGGAGGCGGCTGAAGCACTCGTCTGCATGAGCTCATGGGGCCAGAGTCACTTCCTGAGCAGCAACAGGGTCACCTCCTACAAGCCCAGGCCCCTCACCCCCGCTTCAGACTCCTGCGACTCCCTCCTGCCACCTGAACTTTCCGAATCCCCCAAGGACTTTGTTTCCCTTTCCTCCTTGGTAAGAGGTTCTGAATAAAACCAGTGGATGGTTTATGTCAGCTTTGAAACACTAAACTGCTGCTCTTTTTGCAGCAGGTGTTTGGGTCATAAAAATCTCAGTTTATAGCCCAGGGTGATTATTATTCGTCTGTGTACCTGAAATTTTACCTGAGATGTTTACCTACGTTACTATGATACGGCCAAATACAAATTACATGTCAGTCGATATAGGTAACTATCATGAGATAATATCAAATCATCAGTTTATTCAAGTTTAAAGGCAGAGTTTTGGTCCTGAGTGAAAGTCCAATAAAGTACATAATAATCTGTGGTTTTAGACATTTAGTCTAAAGTGTGTTAAGGTAAATGCTGTTCAAGAAAATCACCAAATTAATAATTACATTGACTAAAATAGACAATAATCAGGAAGAGTAGCCAAGTCATAAAGAAAATGAACAAAAAGATGCAAAAAAAAGTTGAAAACATGAAAGATGCAACAAGACAAAAATTGTGTAAAAGACACAAAAGAAGACCACGTTAATAAGATGAAAATAGTGTAAGACGCAGAACACAGAAATGGCATAAAACACGGAAAAAGTGTAAAACGTAGGGAAAAAATAATATAAAATACAAAAAAATATGAAAAGTATGTAACATGAGCAAAAGACCTAAAAATAACATAAAAGAAGAAAAACAATGTGGAAAATGTAAAAAGATTAAAAAAACAAAAGGATGACATGAAAACCATTGAAAAATGCAAAAAGGTGAAAACTACAAAGAAATTGCAAATGAAAACAACAAAAAGATGAAAATGATGTGAATATTTTTAAAAATGTAAAAAGATGAAGTTGGCACAAAAGATGCAGAAAAATAAGAATGACATGCAAAATCAATGAAGAGGAAGTGGCATAAAAAGGCACAAAGCCAGATGGAAATGAAGTAAAAGATGCAAAACATTGGAAAAGATACTAAAAGACAAAGATGACATCTAAAACAAAAAAGGCTGAAGGAGTTGTAAAAGATGTAAAATTATATAAAAGATGAAAAAAGACAAAAATGACAGAAAAAAACACAAAATAAAGGTGAAAACAAAGAAATTGTAAAATGACGGAGACAAAAAGATGAAAATTGTGAAAAAAAGATGCAAAAATCTAAAACATGCAACAAAACAAAGAAAAGATGCAGAATCAAAAAAAGACAAAAAGAAGATGAGATGAAACAAGGTGGACGTGACATCAAAGATGCAAGAAACTGAAAAGATACAAAAAGATAAAGATAACATAAAAGACATCACAGATGCAAGCAGATGAAAAAAGACTCTAAAATGACATGAAAGAGGCAAAAAGACAGTTTGTCTCATTTCATGATTTTTAACGCTGTGTTCATTTTACTTATTTTGATTTGAATAAGAATAAATCACAGCATGAAACTAAAATGAGCAAAATTTAAGCTCATCATTATAAAAAACATGTTTATCACAATAAATCATCATCATGAAACATCATATTCACCACAATGGACAACGCAACTACCTACCCAGTACTGTATGGATTTACACTGACTAATGCGTACTTTTCTTTGTTTTTCCAGTGTATGACTCCTCCTCACAGCCCCAGCTTCGTCGAGACGTCCACCTCCATCCCTGTTCTCCCATCAGGCTTGTCTGCATCCTCCCAGCGCTGCACAACTGGGCTCCATCAACCTGTCCTGGCACGGATCGCCGAGAAGACGCCCTCCCTGCCGCCTCCACCGCAGCCCTGCAAAGCCATGGCCACGAGTGTTATCCGCCACACTGCAGACAGCACTCTGTGCCAGCACCACATTCCAGTGGCCCCCAATAATCCAGAGAAAACCACAGCCACCCCGTTCTGCCAGCAGCACCAACAGCACCAGCAGCAGCACATGACAAAGACAGAGCAGATAGCCACGCCCCCCTCTCCTCCCGCCCCCCTTATATTAACACAAACAGAGCAGCAAGTCAGTTCCACTAAACCCTGTTTGGACAGTGTCTCCGCCTCCACACCAGAAAACAGTCCACCCACTCCCCCTGCTCCGGCAACCCTGACCCCACCTCCTGTCCCCAGCCCTCAAATCATTTGCCAGATGTTCCCCGTCAGTAACCAATCTGGAATAATCTCAGCCTTCATCCCCAGCACAGTTCAGACGTCCACAGCTGGAATTCGGACCGCCACCTCCTCCACACCCATCCTCCCGCAGCCAGCCTCAGCGAATGCCACACCGGTGCAGCAGCCGCTCATTGTGGGCTCAGCGGTTCCCCAGGGCACAGTGATGCTGGTTCTGCCCCCGTCGACGGTGTCCCAGGCAGCCCCTCACTGCCCTCAGACTGTCATGACTCTGGGTAACACCAAGCTGCTACCTCTGGCCCCAGCCCCCGTGTACGTGCCGGCGGGGCCCAGCGGCGCTGCCGCAAAGATGGACTTTTCTCGTCGCAGAAACTATGTGTGCAATTTCCCAGGTTGCAGGAAAACCTACTTCAAAAGCTCACACCTCAAGGCACACCTTCGCACTCACACAGGTGAGCGTTTAGAGAAAAATGACACCTGTGGACTTTTATCAACTTTACCAACTCAATCTACAAACAGAATGCAAGCAGCCACAATTTTTCACTTTGTTATTTCACTGGAAATCAATCAAAAGTAAATCAAAACTATCAGAATAATCAACAAAATGAACAAAATAATAAACAACATGAGCAACAAATGAGGAAAATAATCTGTAAATTGTTCATATATATATATACAATGGTAGGCAGGATATGGACAAAGGTACACAAATAGTTGATATAATTTTAATAAAATAACACAAATTAAAAATAAAAGCAAACTAAATGCCAACAAAATAATTAAAACATGACAAAAGTTTCTAACATAATTACAGTCTAATAATAATAACATCAATAAATGATACAAAAAATGGATAAAACCAATACAACAAGAATAATACAATATTTTTGGTGCATATGTACTCACAAATGAACAAAATAATTGGGAAGATTTTTTTTATTAACAAAGTAATCCAGAAAATGAACAAACTGAGCAATAAAATTGACAGCAATGGATAATTTCAACATAACAATAATAATAATAATAATAATAATAATAATGCATAGTATAGTATACAATACAGGTTGTGGTAGAACATTACCCAGAAATTATCAAAAGAATCCAGAAAGTGAACCAAATGAAAACAAACTGATAAAATAATGACAATGTAACGATAACAGTACAGTATAATAATAACACACTATGCTTAGGCCCAAAATTACCAGGAAGAATTAACGAAATAATGAAGGAAAAGATGAAAATATGGTCCGAAATGAACAAATAAGTGAGAAAATTGACAAAATAATAAAGAGAATGATTGAAATAGTAACGAAAACGGTGACTCAGTGACGTGTTGGTTTGTGACGCAGCAGTGGAAGTCAGCAGAACTTCTCCAGATGAATGTAATAACCTGTTTGTGATAAATTATGACTCAGATGGTGACACCCTCATGACTCACCTCCTCTCCCCTTCCTGTTTCTCTGCTCCAGGTGAAAAGCCTTTCAGCTGCAGCTGGGACGGCTGCGACAAACGCTTTGCCCGCTCCGACGAACTCTCCCGACATCGGCGGACGCACACCGGCGAGAAGAAATTCGTCTGCCCCGTGTGCGACCGCAGGTTCATGCGCAGCGACCACCTCACCAAACACGCCCGGCGCCACTTGAGTACCAAGAAAATCCCCTCCTGGCAGGCTGACGTCAGGAGCTTGAACAAAATGGCTGTCGGCAAAACACCGAAACCCGGCCTTGCCACACTTAGCATGCTGGTATCCGCCGGACCCAAGTAGACGTGAAAACTGCCACGACCGCCAATCAAGAGACTCCACAGGAACACAGGGAGCGGCCAAGCACGCATGGCTGCAGGACGTTACCAACGGGAATGAAACACAAACATGCACTGGAAGCTCATTTTCCTTCTGTACTGCTCATTTGTACATTAACGGATCCTTTTTTGTTTACTTTGATATGATTAATTCTACATATGCACACTCTGCCAAAGCCTTTGTATGACGTTTGTCTTATACATTTCACTTTCTCACTCTTTATTTTCCCCTTTTGTGTTTATGTGAATGTATAGTTGGTTGTACTATGAAAAGCATTTATTTGTCATATTTGGGGAAATGTTAACATGAAAACCATTGTAAATGTAAATCTATATTAATCATCAATACTTTGATTATACCTTGATTATATCGCTCTGTCTAACTTTTCATATTATTTAATACATATTTGTAATAAAAAAGATTCAGTAACTATACTATTGTTTGTACTCTGGTTATTCATGATAGACATTTTTATTTTGTCTCTATGATAAAAATTCAGATTTTGTTCCATTTATTTATTTTCACATCTGGGACAAAACAGCCTTTTTGCATCTTTTTTCTCTTCTTGCACCTCTACAGTTTCTGAATTTTTGCATCCTTGCATCTTTTCTTACATATTTTTTGTTGTTTGTTATTTTCATCTTTTTTTTTGCATCTTTTGCCTCCATCTGTTGACCTTTGATTGATTACTCTTTCTTTTTATTTAAAAACTCACAAAATCAAGACTTTTTTGTCCTTTATGATGTTTTCATCTTTTACTTTCTATCTTTCTGCAACTTTTACTTGGCCTTGTTGCATTTTTCCTTCATAATGTAACCACAAATTCTTCAACATTAACTCAACATGAATAAAGTAAGAATTTATTGTGACAAATATCAACATCATCTGAAAACTGTCATGAAAACAGTATTGCTCATATCTCCCAGCTCTCTTCCCTTTTACTCGTGACCTTTTCCGATTCTTTATCCAGGGAAAAGCTCAGTGACATGGGATTGTGGTACAATCCTTCGCGGTCATCAAATGCAGAAATGCAGTGACTGCTGCCTTCTCACATCCTGCGTGCGTCACTGCGGCTCCCCCCACCCTCTGCCCCCACCCAGCCCAAACTCAGTCCTGCCCTGGTGAATGTGCTGACAAGCCTGCGGGAAGCCAAAGATCATGGATAGAATGAGATAGTTCATTCACACATCACTTGCAACTGTCTGACACCTACTGTATGCTGTTGCAGGGAGTGGGTGGGCGGCATTTCTAGTCAAGCATCTCTGGGTCCTCCTGGAAATTCTGAGCAATCAACTCCTCACTCTCTGCGCCCAGTGAAATGTTAATGCGTCCATTTGTGTGTTTGTACCTAAGTTTATGAGGGTAGTCAAATGTACAAAATGAAAAGAGAAAGTAGAAAGAATGGACAAACTAAAGAATTAGGGAAATGACAAATAATGAACATAATAAGCTACAAAATGTAACAGAAGCAGAACAATGTAATCCCCTAGATGGACAATAATTAACTGAATACTCTACAATGAATGAAAGAATCCACAAAAAGACAAAAATTGACCAAAGAACAAGTAAAATGAAGAAAATTCGCAAGGAAATTAACAAAATAACCTAGAAATCAATTAAAATCAACAAAATAGGCAACAAAATGGGGTAGCACTTCAGAACATATCCGACCAAATTAACCATCTAAACCATGAAATGGTTATTTTCACTAACTACAGTTTATATTTTAGAGTATAAAAATAACAAATGAGCCTCTAACCCTAATAAAGAGTCAGTACACTATAAATGCATATGATAGTAAGGATGTCTGATATGTGTTCTCTAATCTAAAATGTTACCTAAAATTGAACAAAGAGAAGACCACAATCCATAAAATGGATTAAACAAAATAATCGTAATAGCCAAAGAAATGAACAAAAATAAACAATGAATAAACAAAATGACCAAAGAATCAAAGATAATTAAAAAAACAAAAACTAAAAATCAACAAAATATTCATGTAAATAAAGGTAATGATCCAATAATGAACAAACAAGCCATTATTTATGTAAAGCAGCGTTTTTAGAAACCCAAACGTTACATATTATCTTTATGTACAAAGGCACATTATATTAACACTTGCAGCTGATCCTGTCCCATTCTTTTATGGGAGACGTGAACGTGATTTTCATATTTTGACAAATTCTTTCGTCTTCAAGTCACCTAAGTAATGTCTGAGGCCGTTTTTCCACAAGCTACACATCTTCCGAACGTGTTGGTATTAAAATAAACCTTGTAAGACTTATGAATACAAAGAAAATGAATTTTATTTGCAGCGTGTCCCGGTCTGAGCAACAAACTCTCGCGAGATAAATCACCACACTCCTCTATAGGACGGAAGAACAGGAACGGTAAAATTAACCGAAATATAATTACTTACTAGCAAAACACGATTCTATTGCAACATTTTAAAAAGTTACATTATTCCTTTATAATGTACTGTGCTTCTATTCACCCGCTCGACGTCTTAATCTGCCTGACTCCGCCCACTTAGCAAACAGGAAGTGCGTAACGTGTTGTATCATTAGACGAGGTTACGACAGGGCATCTTTTTGGTAGATGGTCTCTGAGGTAGCTTCCTACTGGCTAAGCGGGTTTATTTCCCCCCCTTTTTTCCTGCGTTGTAAAAGCTGTTCGGGTGGGATCATTTGAGGACACGTTGTCTTACTCATTATCTCGGAGACAGAATGGCAAATGAGTCAGCGCAGGCAGAACACACAGAGATTTGTTGGACCAGACTTAATAGTTCACATGGGAACAACGAGGAGGCGCAGCTGTGGGATTCTTACATAATACACCCAAACATGAAGATTGGAGCAGAAATAGCCGGTTTTTATTTAACTGTATGGCTTCATATTATACGAACTGCAGCAGTCTGGAAATGTTAAAGGATCTGAAGACAATGTTTCCAGCAGTGTAGTTTTAAAAGTGTACATTTGTCACCTCCAGTAACCAGTAACTTGTACATTTACATGATAGTCTCTTACAAACATGCTTCTTCTTTATGATTTTGTTCATTTTTAGATCATTTTTGTTGCTCCTTTAATTAATCTTTTCCTTGTCTTTAATTTCTCTTGTTCCCTGTCTTTATGATTTTGCTCTCTTGCACTTACGCTTGTTAACTGATTGTTTTGTTCATTTTGTTGCTTATTTTGACATTTTTGTCTATTTTATTGTTCATTTTGTTACATTTGTTGCTTACTTTGCTTATCTTCTTCAATTTTTTTCTTCACTTTTATTGATTATATTTGTGTTTCCTTCAGTTTAGTTCAGGATTTTGTTCATGGTCACGTGATTTGGATGATTATTTTGTTTGTTTTTGTTGATTCTTGTTCACAGCTTTGTTTCATATTCCTTATTATATTCACCTTTTCTTTCTTTCTTTTTCTATTCGGTTCATTTTCAGGTGCAAAGACAATGCCAACAACAATGAAACAAAAAACATACTAAATTGAGAAAATAACTGAAAGGGTGTAAGCTGAAGCTACAAAGCTCATTTGATACCTACTCCTATACCTCACAATTATCAACATAATAAAAAATAAAGGCTTCTGCCTTTCTAATCTTACATACAACAAAACAGAAATAATCCGATCAAGCCAAAATAGCTCCATGAAATATAAATGCTCTTATACTCCAGTGTGTGCACAGGGAACACCCACAAACTATCACCTATAAAGGACAACTCCATGTGATACTGACATAGATTACCCTAATGTCTACCCTAAACCATAATTCAGTATTGCAGAGTATTGCACAATTACTTGATTTCTGTACAGCATTTTAAGTTGAATTAATGAACTAATCATTCGGACACTGTCAGAGCAGTTATTCCGGAGGTTCACTCCCCTTACACACAAACAATGGCATTTAACATAACAAATGTTCCTCTCAAATGGTATTTACTGTCCCTCATCTTGAACAACTTCTGGATGCTAGTAGGTAAATGCCCCATTTTCACTTTATACATAAATTAAGAAGGTAAAATAATCTACCAACTCTCTAACTTTCAATGCATTTATGATGAATAAACAATAGATTTTTGTTTCCCAAAATGCTTCATTACAAACAATTTGAATGGCTTTCCTTTGTAGTAGGTAAGTATGGTTTGTGTTTGTTTTGTAAGTATTGCCCCAGGACATATATGGAACCACCAAAGAATGATATAAAATTAATAAGGCCTTCTCACTTACAAACTCTTTCACTTTGTATAATATTGAAATAGATTTAGATTTTGACATGATTTATGTGTGGTTTCCAGCTTACTCTACAGTCAATAATAACTCCTAAAAAAATTTATTTCTGGTGCATCATCAGTCTCAAATTAATTCATTTGAATTTGTAAAAAAAATTTCCACCCAGAGGGTGATTTCCAAATATCATAGATTTTCTTCAATATTGTTTATATTGCTGGTGATTTTAGTTAATTTAATGTTCATTAATGTTCACTTTGTGGATTAATTCTAATTTATTTGATGTTTTGTTCCATTCATGAAGTTAAGCAGAAAAAAAACCCAAATTCATTCATCAACATCTCACCATAACACAAAAAACTGAACTGCTCCATGCTCAAAATTTCCAGGAGGATGCCAGAGATGCCAACTAAAATGTTCCCCTAATATCCAAATAAAACCTACGTCCGTAGATTTCAGCATTCACACTATGTCAGCTAATAAAATTAAACCTCTATATTGAAAGGTCTGGTCCAGGTCTGTGTGTCTGTGATGCTTGTATCGTTTTTCTTTGTCTCTATAATAACTTAGACAGTGGTCCCACACCTAGTAACAGCAGACCGCCTCCAATCAGACTGAGAGAAATATGGACAGTTGGGGGGTGCGACCAATCAGCGCTCTCCCATGAATACCCGCCCCTTTGCCTTACTGACCGACATCCCCACAGCCCAGGCTGATAACGCAGCCGCAGCGCCGCCATAGTTGCGGTAAACAATGACATCTGGTGGCTAGTCGGTGTAACGACACCTGGAAACAATAGACGCGTCATTTATGAGGATATAGAAGTCAGCAAAACAATGAAGAAAACGACTAAAACTGAGGAAAATTAATGGAATATCGAGACAATGATTAGAATAATTCAGGAAATGGCCAGTAAGATGCACAAGAAGAAGAATGAGCAAAAATGATCAAGAAAATGAATTTAAAAAGGTCCATTTTAAAAACAGAAAATGAGCAAAGTAATGAAGAAAAATACCCAGGAAAATGAATGATAGAACAAGAGTGAAAGAAAATGATCAAGAAAATAAAAAACTTGAGCAAAAAATGAACAAAATAATCAGAAAAATGAATCAAAACGAACGAACAATGAACAAAATAATCACAAAAATGAGACAATATGAACAAAATAAAACAAAATTATCCAAAACATCAAGTAAATGAATAAAACCAAAGAAAGCTTAACAAAACATCAAGAAAATAATCAAGGAAATGACTGAAACCGTACAAAATGGGAAAATGAACAAAAAGTAAGAAAATAACAAAATGTGAATAAAACAATCCACATATTAATTTACTTGAACAAACAATGAATAAAATGATCAAGATAGAAATCAAATAAAAACAAATAAAATAATCTACAAAATCAAGAACAAGAATCAAACGGATGAAAAATGAACACTGCACCAAGAAAATTAACAAAACAATCAAGGAAATGATCATGGAATTGAATTTTATAAAACAATGAAATTAATCAAAAAGAAACAAAATCATGAACAAACTGATCAAGAAAATAAATAAAAATAAAAAAGAGAAAAAATAATCCACACAATCAGCAAATGGCAAAAAAATCAATAACATAACTGTTTAAAAAGCCATTAACAACATATAGTCAGGAAAATGACAATATCAACAAAGGGTTAGCAACAAAATAATCAAGAAAGTGAACAGAAATAAAACTTAAAAAGAAAAAGTGAAACTGAAAACACAATGAAGTGAAAACACAAACAAAAGCTACTGTAGTTTTTAAAAGTAAAAGAAAACTTAACAACGAGTGCAAATAATAAGCCACAAATACGAACAGAAAATGACTAAAATAATAAAGTAATGCCAATTAGAAAAGCTCCACATCTCATTTTCGGGGGAATCATTTCCATATGGCACCAATGTTGTCTGGTTGCTATGGTTACATCGACACGAACGGCTTCGGACAGTGCTGCTGCTGCAACGACTTAAAACACACCGGTAACGACATTAATTCGATCAGTTTTGTCACTTGTTTGTAAAACAATATATGTTAAACTTACACAAAACAATTTTCCGACGTTCATGTCACAAAATTTCGGTTATAACATCGACTTTTTAATTGATATTTCCACTTTCCTCAGGGTCACAATGGAGGTCGGAGAAAAGCTGAAAGAGTTAGACATGACAGACGAAGAAATCAGAAGATTCACAGAAGCCTTTAAAGATGAAAAATTCAGGGAAATGGTGCGTGATTACGCAAAAGAAATATCAAACCCGGACAATAAAAAAAAATACGAGGAGGAAATGACACTTTTGGAGCAGGAGAGAGGAAATAACATTGAGTTCATCCATCCACAACCATTCAAGGCTCTGAGGACGAG
>JAQQAE010003191.1:0-20664 GCA_029823295.1 Pseudamia nigra | reverse complement strand
TACTCTCAGTCCTAGACTCTTGCCTTTCCTCTTCTCTCTCTGCCTACGGACACGCCTCCCGCCTCTCCTTCTTCGACGCATGCGATTACATGCACAAATTGGTGAATGTGACACATTGTAAAGTGCTTTAGGTGCCATTAAGGTAGAAAAACAACATATAAAAGCAGTCCATTTACCATTTACTGCAACATGTCCACATCTGCCATCATTTCCAAGAAGTAGTGACTCTGGAACTGTTAGTCAAATTGGCAAGGGAATATATTTCCAGTGCCTGCATCATTTAACACAAATGTCAATATTTGGCACCAGTGTATGGATCACAAGAGGATTACGATACAGTATATTCTGGTAGCTATTGGTATTTTGTCTCAACCCTAATGGATAACACGGTTGCAGACTGTGCAGTTTAATGTGGCATGTTTAAAACACACACATATAAAATTAGCTTAGTATTGTTTTTTTTTTCAGTCACATACACTATGTTAGTATGTTTCGAAAGAAGTCCATATTGCTTTACTTTGGTGCTGAAATTGCACAACAGGGAGCACTAGATGACATTTTTGGTGAGAACTACAGTATTGTTTTCTTTGCAATACTGTTTCCAAGCAACATCCCCTATGTTGGGAGGGAAACAGCACTAATAAGCTACCTCATTAGGGCCAGTGCATGGTAGGCCTTACAGTTTGTGCTGTCAACTGTGGGTTAGCATGCAAACTTCAAAAGACAGCTGCAGATACAGCGCATACACACACAGGAGTGCTAATTTACTTTGGAAATTGGTAAACAATGTATTCAATCACCCTGTACTTCTTTCTCGGCTGAACGTGTGCTGGTGAACCTACTAACTGGGTTGTGTCTGATGTGACTCCAGCGTGGTGACAAAATACATGGCCATCTTTTCAGTGGAGATAACGCAGCATATAAAAGGCTCATTATTCAGGAGTTAATTTGGCAGAGTTTCTCACCCAAAGGCTGTGCCAAACCACCGACTCTCTCTCGAGTTGGACTCTACTACTTCTAACTTCTACCGTTCCGTTAATGTACACACGATAGTAAGAACAGCTACAGTACACACAGCAGGGCACACTTCCACTCTTATTTACAGTAATGGACATGAACACACATACACACATCCATTCACACCATCTCATTAATGCAAACACAACCCTAGTTAGATCCCTATATGTAATAAATTGGATTAAATTCCACTGGCTAAGCACCGTGATCTCTTAGGGTTAATTAATTTCATTCCATTCTGTCTGTGTTTTTTATGCTTGAACACATGCTGACACTGTTATTGTGTGGCATAGTGCTCACTGGAGAAGTATAATAGGTTTGTGAAGGAGGGAGAGGAAGCCACAGTGTTTGGTATTCTGGCTACAAAGTGATTTTGATTCTTTCCTTCTTCCTTTCTTTGGACAAGGAAGTATGCTACAGCAGTTAGGTCTAATACACTAGATCCTTCTCTAAAACCCCTCCTCACAGCTTCTCTCCAGCTCTTATCTTTCCCTTCAAATGAGAAAACCTGGATGGCTTCTCAGGGCCCCTGTTTCTGCCTGGATGCTATCTCATTTGGTTTTAATATATTTATCCATTCATAATTGTTCCCTTTTATCGGCCAGCTAATATTGTTCATAATTTGTCCTTATCTCCAGGCCTGACAGTCAAATTTACACTGCAGCACAGCAGACAGATGGAGAAATGACCCTTTTCAAACCCCTCCTTTCCTACCTCCTCTCACTCCCTTCATTCCTCTCCTCCTCTCCGAACTCCACTGAAACATGACTGACAGCCTGCTGTATAAGTAGTTGTCATAGCAACCTTCCCATCCTTCTGACAAGTGCTTTTTCTCTGTAGCACACTCTCCTTCTGTCATAATATCTCCCTCCCTCCTTCCATCCCCTCACTGTTGGTGTTGCAACTGTTGAGAAAGAAAGAGACAGACGGGGAATTTGAAAACCAGAGGCATTTCGTAACCCCCTCCCCTCTCCTCCATCCCCACCTCCGCTCCCCTCCAATCACCCTATTCCCATCCCGTCTCCACGGTCTCCTCCTACTCTTTCCTATCCCCTTTTTCCCCACCCTTGACAATGATTTACCAACTCCTATGTTGCATCCCTTTCATCCATCCTCACTTATCAGGGGCTGCAGGACTGTATGCACAGCAACTTACAGTATGGGGACATCATTCTCACTCCTTCCTTCTTTCTTTCTCTCTCTTATTCTTTCTTTAAGTCTCTGCTTCCCCTGGCTCCCTCCTTCTTCTACTTTCTCTTGTTGCTCCTAAAGTTCTACTCTGCCCTATAGCTATTCAGTAAGTCTCATTTCACTGTCAAAATCCTCAGCAGTCTGCAGTGTAATCATGCAGCATTCAGTATAAGTTTTTCTCAGCACGTTGGCCTGAGCTGCACATAGTTTATGTAAGCTGTGCGGACAGGAGAGCCTTCAAACAACAACGCAGATAAACAGTACATAACAAAAGCGAGTTCATTGTGCAGAGATTTGGAGCACACGCACTGGGAAGGAACAACAGTCAGCGGTGGGTAGCATAAGCAGAGACAGTACTCAATTAAAAGTATTGTTGCTTTATCATTTTAATTAGTTAAGCAGAAGTAGAAGTACCTGTGACAGAGTAAAAAAAAATTAAGCAAAACAAAAATGACTCAAGTAGTAAGTAACTTCATAATGTGGAAGTTATTTCTGCAAGATATTGCATTTTAACAAGATATTTATCTACAAGTAATAACAATATAGAGTGGTTAGTGTTGTCATCAATAAACTAACATCCAGGACCAGGTAAATGTCAAAATATTTTATGTTATATACAGCATGATGTTAAAGTGCCCATGATATGCTTTTCCTTTTTTCTGACTATCTACCATGTTCCACTGGTGAATTCTCCTCTTAAACATGCCAGAAAGTGCAAAGAACAGTCTTCCAATCTCCTAGAAATTCTGTGGAGAAGCAACTTGCATTTCACAAGTCTTGCAAACTCTTGATTGCGAGACTTTTTTCCAACTAGGCCCAGTATGACGTAGTGTGTTATACTTCCTTACATGGTCATTGTCACTGTAGTGGTGGCTACAGGCAAAGCTAGCGTTAGCCTCCGGAGGAATGGAGACCGCAATCTTGACAGCGTTCCAGTTGTAATCAGAAGTCATAATTCCCGAGTTCCTAGTCATAAATTAAAATTGGAACAGCCCCACAAGTCAGAATTCATCATCCAACCCTGTCTTTACAATTCAATATGGCTAAAACTCACAACAACTGAATGAACACTGCTCATTTCTGATGTATTTTTTTCATATTACGTTAGTCATACATATAGTACAGTTAATTTTTTATCCGTAGCATGTTACTATGCTGTTTGTATGTATAGAAGGCCACGTACAATTGTTTTCACATAGAGTGCACATGTTTGGAAGTTGTCTGTGGTCATGTTTTGTATAATTTTACAGCTGAAACACCATCAGCTGGTAGTTTACGTACATCAAGCCCAGCTCTGAGCTCTGTGTTCTGAGGTAAACCAGTGCACCAAAAGTCTCAAGATGAGGGAAGCAGTATCTGTCAGCAGTTTGGAACAAGGTTTTGTAATCCTGCTAGTAAAAGTAATAGTCACATTTGTTCACTGATAATTTGCTTCTCTGAAACTTCTAGTGGACAAACTTGTATTTAACACTTGCCCCCCTGGACTTCTATTGTTTTTTGTTCATTTTGTTGAGCTTTTCATTTATTCTTTTATTCATTTTATTTGACTAGTTTTGGTCATTTGTGCTTATAGTGATTTTTTTTAGTGTACTTACTTAATTTCCTTTTTTGCCCATTTCTTTGATCCCTCTTTTTATTTTCCACATTTTGTTAGTTTATTTTATTGTTATTGTTAATTGTTGCTCATTTTATTACTTGACTTACTTATTTGCTTGAATATTTTGCTAATTTTTTGTTAATTTACTGTATCGGTTTTTATCATTCTTGCTCATTTTGTTCCATTGTTGACCCCTATTGTCAGAATTTCACAACAGGCAGTACGTAATCTTGTTCTGTTCCTCATCATTCAGAAAAGTCAGTGTAAAAATTAGCTCTAATCATTGGTGTGCATAGCTCAACGTAAGCGTAAAAGACCTTTTTTCAAACCAAATATCACTGAGTCAAAATAGAAAGTACTTTGAAGAATGTCAACTCCCAGAAGTGCTTTTTTTAAATGAAATTCTGAGGTACAGTACATGTAAGGGAGTAAATGTACATAAATACTACCCGCCTCTGACTAGTCACGTTGTTTGCAGTGAATGGTCAAGATATAAAATATGACTCATTTAATTTACTTTCATTCAGTGAAGTCAACTCCACACAAGGCCAGTTCGCTCATACAGTAAAAGCTCATATTGATTAGAAAGGGTTCAAATGGACCCAGTAATATTCAGCACGTTTAAGGAGGCTGCACATTGCCATTTCATTTATTCTTGCGTTTAATTTCCGATGCATTTATTCCAAACAAGCATCTGTTTAGTAACTCCGAGTAAATTAAACATGATGGGGGGTGAATTTCAGGACGGCAGTGGTGTGTCACAATGCAGTCGCGTACAGTACTGTGCCATAGTGAGCTGTAAATGCTTTTTAATGTCAGCGTGCTGCACAGTTATCACAGTTAACTTGCTGGTGGTTATTAGTCCCCTGAATTGTTTAGGTGATAGCGTTTCACTGTAGACACTACGGAGTGGAGAATTGCTCTAATTTAGGATGATGTGTTGACTCCACTCTGTTGTGATGTAAGCAAACGAAAACAAACAATAATTTCTTGTCTTATTTTGTATTCATCTTCACAGCAGCAGCCATTTACCACAGGTGAGTAGATGTAACAGGAAAGTGAATCAGCTGTTTTCTGTGGCTGAAGGAGAGAAAAGAGCCTTCCATAACAGCGTTTTCTGCTAATCCTGTTTTTAACCTCTTAGTATTACACAATCTTTCAGGCTTGTGTGACTCACATTTCAATTTACTGAGCTGAAACTACAGGTGAATGCGTAGAGAGACACAGATGGGAGATCAAAATTCGGATCAAGGATACTCTCGAGTTGTTGTGACATCCAAATTCAGCTGAGTGTACAAAAGATACTGTGTCTGATGTTTCTGCAGCTGCAACAGAAAAACATGTTAGAAAAATGATCAGGAGCCACAAATGTGTGCAAATGAGGCTGATAAAGGAGTGATATAGGTCACACATTTATCAGATACTGCACATTGCTAATGCATTGCTCTGCAGTTGGACTACCAGTCAAAAGTTTGGACATACTTTGTCCTTCGGTGTTTTCTTTCTGGCATCATGATTTTATATGATCAAACTGGAGTACAGAAGAAATTGTTTTAGATTGTTATATTATAGATGTTTATTCAGATTAATTCAGGAGGAGGTTGGGGAGGTGGGGGAGAATATCTTTCAAATTTAGGGGCAAGCAATGGTTGCACGAGCATAGCAGCGTAGCAGCTTGGCAGAATGAATAAACTCATGCAGCTGATGTATAAGGCAATGATGGCAGTGATTGGACAGAAAATTAGGCTCAACAACAGACTTCTGCACTTGCCTGAACTACACAGAGGCTTTATTAATATTCAAGCCATCCGAACTGTGAAAGAACATATATGGAATTATGTAGTAAACAAAAACTTGTTTACTACATATATTCTCCAAAGTGGCCATATTTAGTTTTGATGACACCTTTTCACACTCATGGCATTCTCCCATCAGATTCTAGAGGTCATCACCTTGAATCACAGGTGCGGTCGCAAAAGCATCAAACGCTACCTGAGGTTGGTAATTCTAAAAAACTTCTTCTCTGCAGCAGATGTAGCCCTTTCCTGGGATGTCTTCATGAGAATCCGTTTCATCATAGCATTTGATGATTTTGGCGACTGCACTTGGGGACACATTCGAGATTGTTTGGACTAACTGACCTTCAGAAATGATGGAGTACATTTTCTCCTTACTTCATTGATAACTTATTATGGATTTGTACAGTAGTTGTAGTGGCACTAGTTGGGTTATTGACTCTGTAAGCGTCCTATCTGTGACAAGACAAATGATGGTCTAAAGCACATTAATAAGAAAAGAAATGGCACAAATTAACTCTTGACAATGCAAATGTGTGAATTGAAAATCATTCTGGGTGACTACCTTGTTACTCTGATGAGAAATAGGTATTCTGTCACAGTTTTATTGTCTTCTGTATAATGCACATTGTTGAAAATAATAAAAATAAACACCTCTGACGGAGAAGGTGTGTCCACACTCTGGACTGGTAGTTTACATTCACAGGAATTTCTTTCAGTAATTTAGTTTTCACATTCTTATTCACCTCAGTCTCCTCCTCATCATGTCCTCAGTCTGCACTCCATTTTGTCATCATAAATAAGACACTTTTGACTCATTTACATAGATTTATTAACTCCATGACTCCTGTTTGATAAAGCAGGCTCACAAAATACATGGTGTCTTTATTGTAAAAGAATATCTGTTAATTTTCTACCGCTGCAAGTTTTTTCATCTTCGGAACCATCAAAGATGGAAGAACTTGCATGCTGGCTATTTCATGCACTTTACTTTGAACACTGCCAAAGCAATGCTTGTTAGCTAGCAACAATCTACTGACCAACACCTAAAATAAAAGAACTTTATTTTTTTGCTGTCAGTATCCTAATTGCAGGAGGAAAACAAATCTTCCGATGTGCTTCATTTAGAGATGTGTGTCCAATGACTGTCCACTGGTTTTGCTGAAGCCAGTGTACATAATTTCATTTTGACCTTATGCGCATGATTTATAGAGAGGGAATCAGAAAAGTCACACTCAACACTGACTCACTTTTTTAGGCTTGCAATGAGAGAGAGCTTTGCGCACCGTATCTGAGCTGAACAGACCAGTGACATTAAAAACTCTCTGATTTCATTTTAATTAAAAAATGAACTGGCCTTTCATGACCTTTTATTCATTTGACTTTGATGACATCATACAATGTGTTTCCAACCCTTTTTGGATCCTGATTCTAAGTTTGTGAAAGATGGTCTAATCATCAAATCTATAAAACACAGCCCACTTGTTCAAAAAATATTGTCATGCTTGGACAAGTGTCAACCTCAGTCTGCAAAGTATGATGGAATGCTGCAGTTCCCTGAATGTCCACTTGAGGCTGATGTTAAAAGTCAGTTAACTCCCATAGACTCAGCTTTACAGCAGAAATAATTATGTTTACATCCGGGTACAAAATACAGTTTTTGTCTCTGCTTTCACTGCGTGCCATCTGTAAGACTCACCTGTTTGAATTACAGTAATGAAGTGGGTGTGTTGTCTAATGCGTGGGCTTACAGAGCTAGTTCATCTGCTGACTTTGACTTCCTGAACCCTGTTATTCGAATACAAGACATTTCTTGCTGTAGTTGTGACAATCAAGACATTTAGTCATGATGTTTACATATACTTTATTAAAATGCCTGTAACTTCCATTACATAGCTAGTGTTAGCAAAATTCATATTGAATTATATCGCCAGCTTGCATTAATAAGTGTATTTAATGTATTAGTGTATGTATAATTTGCAAAGCTGGCACTACTGTCTTCGAATAAAACTGTTTGTGTTAATAGGTAAGAAGATGAAATTACTCAGAGCTGTTTATCATAACCTGTGATGAACTGGCGACTCATCCAGGGTGTACCCTGCCTTCGCCCTAATTCAGCTGGGCTAGGCTCCAGCACCCCCCCCCAACCCTCATGAGGATTAAAGGTAGAATATGGATGGATGTTTATAGTAACTGTGTTCGTCGGTGTAGATAGATAAATACTTTATCTCCCATGGGGAAATCAAAAATGTGATCAGTGTTTTCAGTAAGTTAGCTTTAGCTTGGTGTTTTTGATTACTCCAACCACTATGGTGCAGAGAGCATAAAGGCACACTAGGGCCATTTGGCTTGAGCCATGCTAAAGCGTGATTGTCACCCCCCCCCATCGCTGTCCCACTGGTCTGCACTCACATACACTCTGAAAAAATCTCCGCCTGCGGGCAGCGCGGTTAATTGTAAAGCGTCGCCCTGCATTCTCGAGAAACCTAGGTGTGTATCTGAGTGAAATGACATAGACTTTGCCATAAAATCATTACGATCATCCGGACATTTCCCGTGTTGTGATCCATGATACCGAATCTGTCGAATGAGGCGGCTGCAGCTTCTGATGATGTACACAGAATATACAAACGACGTGATGACGTCTGCACAAGAACAATCGAGCCTCGGCCCACAGTAATGTGAGCAGAGACGCGCTGGGGACTGGAAAGGTGTGAAGTGGGCCCCGGCTCGGCTCGAGCCAAAATGGCCCTAGTGTGAGTACGCCCTTACGTGCGAAACACTCTTGTGAAACAGTATGGATTGGCAGTGTGAGTATGCCCTAAATCCCATCCCTTTCCCTTACAGTAAATGGCATGATACAAACAGCTGTGTGATCTTGACTGATTAAGCTGACATTTACTTATATGACAATAGTTATACAAGTATGACCAAGTGCACAAGGTTATATTTGCTGATGTCGTGGCCATTTTGGAAATTGCCCTCTAATTTAAGCAAATGGGATTAAAAAATTCTTGCACCTTTGACTGTGGGGTATTTTTTTTCAAAAGTTAGGTCACATAATCCAGAGGAGAAGGGGAAGAAAGTGGGCGGGACTTAGGCCCTCTGTAATTCTCAACTCAACAGAACTAGCAACTAACAGGAGTGTACCTGTTTTCTGCTGGTAATTCAGTCAAAGCTGGTGATTGGCGGTGAGCAACACTAGGAGTGAGCAGTGATCACGTGTATGAGGCTGGAATGGCAAAAATAAAAAGCATCTGCCCTGAAGAAGTCAATACGGTGTAGGTTGAGGGTAGTAAACAGTGACACGTGCAGCTCCTTGCTTGTGTGTGGTCATAGTGCGGGATCTGTCGAGTAGTCCCCCGTGTCAGGGTTTGTGAGTGTTTCCTAGTTGGCTCATGTAATTTTTGTTCTCACGCTCTTTCATTTCATGTCTTTGTTCCTCCCCCATCAGATGTGTGTAATAGCTGTCTATGTTTTGCACGGTGCGTGTGTGTTTGCCTGCGCTGCTGTGTTGTAGATAAATGAGATAATGTTTCTACTGGCGATGAACACAAGACCTGAATTCCCAAGGTAGCGTTTTAGTTCAGAGCAGCCACAGCAGAATCCTAGATGGTGGAACAGATCTTCGAGATGATATGTTTTCATGCGTTGTTAGCTTGTTTTCAAAGCACACTCACACTGCAGAACAGGCTCTCCACCCTCCACCCCCCATTCTCTCTCTTAGCCACAGATGAGGAGCCCCTGCTACATGCTACTGCTCTAAATTTCACATTCATATAATGCCACATCTCTCTTTCAACACACTCGGCTCTTTTATATGTGGTCGGACTTTCAGATAAAATTCCGAAATCCAGCGGGCTGAACATGGATCCAGTGTGTAAGGCTTTAGTGTAACTCACTGTAAACCAATATTACAAAGGAATGTGATATATAGTGGCCAATGATCAGGTTATACTTGCAGGCCTATAAATATTATTCCATTCAGCTGGAAGTGACTTGCCTGGAGGATGGATGCAGTGTCGTATTTTAAAACATGCCACATGAGAGCTGTTCATAGTATGATCGCCAGGGTAAAGCTCATATGAAATTGATAAAGGTCATGCATTAATTCAAAACTTGTCAGACTCTCATCATCTACTTGAAAAGGGGGCAGAGTTATAGCTAAAGTCGGGTCGGCAGGAGCACGATGGGTGACTGCGATTCTTGGACATCTGGTTTTGTGCGTGTCAATATGGGAGGTGTGCTATACATTTCCAGTCAAAAGTCTGGACACACCTTCTCCTTCAGTGGTTTTTCCTTTATTGTGATTATTTTCAACACTGTCCATTAATACTGAAGACATCCAAAGTGAAATAACATGCATGGAATAGTGTAGTAACCAAAACAGAAAGTATTGAAAAACCCAAAATAGGTTTCATATTTTAAATGATCTAAAGTTGCAACATTAAGCTTTGATGTCAGCTTTGCAGAACCATGCCATTCTCTTTAGTTTGATAAGGTAGTCATTCATTTGTGCCATTTCTTGCCTACTTCATTTTTTTCTAGTTAACCTTTATTTATGCACATAGGTCCACTGAGACACACAGCCTCATTTACAATAGAGAGCTGCTTTGGACAGACAAACAGTACATTTACGTAGTTACAAATCCATAGAAATCCAACAATACAGTGTATACAGCGTATTAAAGACTTAGGTCACAGAGTTCATACAAAAGTGCCAAGCAGGTTAAATACAAAAATAAAAGCGCAAAAGTCTGCATAATGATGACCAGTTGACTAGAGAGTACATAGTGCAACGATGAGTGAGGGGTTTACAGCCTGTTATAAATCTCAGTGCTCCATGAAAAAACAGCATCTGTAGTGAGCAGGCAGACATAGTCATGTAAATAATGTCACCATAGTCAAGGTGAGGTAAGAAGGTAACAGCAGCAAGCTTCTTCCTGCCATTGAATGTAAAACAAGATTTATTTTGAATGGCTTTAGACCTTCAGTTGCCTTGTGCCGAGGAAGGATGGGTCAATGGTGAGTCAATAGCTCTACTAATGCCACTACAACTACTTTACAATTCCATATTATGGCAAGGAACAAATCAGACAAAAAACAGTCCATCATTACTTCAACAATCAGTCGATTGGAAAAATCTCAACAACTTTGAGTGTGTCCCTAAGTGGAGTCATTAAAGCCATCAAACACTATGATGAAGCTGTTTCTTATGAGGTCATCCCAGGAAAGGAAGACCAAAAGCTACAGCTGCTGCAAAGGATACATTTATTTCATTATGAGCCTAAGAAACAGACAACAGACAGCACATCAGAGAACATTTGATGGTTTAGGTGACTGCACCTGGGGGCACATGCATATACCTTGGCTATTGACTTTAGGCGTGTCTCAGTTGAAATAAGAATTTCCAAGTTCCTACTCGCAAATTTCAACTGGAACACCCCCCACGTCAGAATTCCAATGGGGAACTTCAGAGCAATCCCACCAGACCATCCATCCATTTTCTACCCCTTAATCCTCGTGAGGGTCGGGTCCCACCAAACCCAACTTTAAAATTCAATATGGCTACTATGCAGTCAGTCACAGACGTAATGCCATTAATTTTTTTTTTTTTTATCAATTGCATTTTACTACAGCGTTTGTATGTGCAAAATGTCACATACTGTTGCATACTGTTGTGCACATGTGTTTGGAGGTTGTCTATGTGCCGAATGATCCGGCTCAGTACGCATCAGTGTTTGTTTGTTGTTTTTAACATTGCAGCTGGAGTTTACATCACTCCCAGCTCCAAGTTCTGAGGTAAATGGAATGCACCATCTGTACCCACCCTTCATTTGCACGAGACAACTGATGATCTAAAGCACTAAATGGCACAATATAACCCTTGACAAAGCACACCTGTGAACTGAAAACTGCTCCAGGTGACTACCTTGTGAATCTGATGAGCGATGACCATGTCTGTGTAAGGCTAAATGTGGCTACTTTGGACAAACTAAAACATAAAACATGTTCTTTTAAAACATGTTTACTACATAATTCCATACAGTACGTGCTCTTTCACAGTTTTGCTATCTCCAGTACTAATGTACTGAATGCTAAAAATGAAGAAAAAACACTGATTGAGAAGGTGTGTGCAAATTTTTGACTGAGAGTGTACAGTATGTGAGATGTGGTCTGGAGGCATTCAGGGAAATTTGCACTCCAGTCCTTCTCAACTCATCTGCCCCATCCAACCTCAGAATTTATATTCTCCCTCAAGCAAAAGGAAGGACCATCTTGGCCTTTCATTTTCCAGTTCAGGGCTTTCCTTTTTTGCAGATAAATGCTCTCCAATCCACCCTGACAGATGTCACATTGCATCACTTCCATTTTGATACATAGCCTCTGATCCTGCCACTTGCAATAAGGAGCCAGCACCAGGGACGCCCCTCCCTAGACAACGCTCTGACATGGGTGATTATTTTAAAGGTGCATCATTGTTGGGGCTGAGTGCCGAAACCCTAGCTGGGCGTCGTGTCCGCAGACGCATTCATCGTATTGCCCGCTGTAAGAATGTGGGTATCAGCTTGTGTCTGGGTCAAGGAACAACAGCAACATGACACACTCAGTGGTCGTCATGGGTCACCCTGACATTGTGCAATACCTCTGGCAGCGAATTATCCCGCTCTTGAGCTCCTCGTTGTTCTGCTTCTCACTCAGTCTCTCCACTGCGACTTCACAGGTCAGAGTTTGAGAAACAATCTGTATAAAGGGAAGCTTTTAGTGCTTCTACTGCCAGCAGAGACACACAGAACTGTGGCATTAATCATACAAGGCCAGAGTACATCAGTAAACACAGTATGTCAGGTCAAGGTAAAGATCAGATCCCACAGCATTTAACGGGACTCAGTAGCATACAGGCTATCTATTGAAAAGTCAGCGTTATTCATGGCATGTCTCCCAGCCTTCGTTGCTCGCAGGAGAGACACACTATTGTTCACTGAAGAGCATGCTGAAATATTTCTCTGGCTACACAAAAAACACTGGATCAGCAGCAATTAGTAGAGTAAGAGAGAGATAAAGAGACAGAGGGAGGGAGGGAGTTGAAAAAGAATGAGGCTGAAAAATGTAGAATCAGCGAGAGAAAAGAAAATCAGAAAAGAGAGAAAAAAGAGAGAGAAAAAGAGAGAGAGAGAGAGACCTAGGGAGACAGTGTGAGTTTTTAGCCAGTGCAGTGTGGTGTGTAGGAGGCTGGATCCCGGAGCCCCCGGTGCTTTTAAAGAACCAAAGACTCGCTCATTGTCTTGGGTCCGGGTGAGTGTGTGTCTGTGTGTGTGTGTGTCCATGTTTGAAACCTCTTTATTAGTCCTCTCATTGCCCTCCCTTCCAGCCCCTGACCACTCACTTACCCCCCAGTAGCTACGTGATGCGTCCCCATATGAGACCAAACTCGGTTATACTAGAGATTATGTGATCAGTCTTGGAACAGAAATAATGCAATGTGACTCAAGCCAGCGGGGCAAAAATAATGTCGACAGTTACTCGACTGCTCTGCTCTGAAAAGGCGAAGTGCAGTAACTCGTTATTTGGACAGGGATTGGACTGTGCAACACATCATTTAAACTCACTGGCCTCTTTATTAGGTACACCCTGCTAGTACTGTGTTGGCCTCCTAGCTGTCATAAAAGGGCACAATGTGATCATAAAGGGATGGACATGGCCAACAGCAATAGTCTTGTAGCTGCTGCATTTAAACAATGCACAAGTTGGACTAAAGGTTGCATAATGTGTCATCAACAGCCTGAAGAGTTGATACAAGGTAGGATGGCGCCATGCTTTCATGTTGCTTATGCCAATGATTATCAACATCCATATGTCACAGTGGAGACACTAGATGCAGTAACATTTTTCCAGCTTTCTACTGACCACTATACTGAGTCCATGTTATTATTGGCTCAGTTTCCTATGCTTAGCTGACAGGAGTATCACTGTGTGTGATCTTCTGCTGTTGTTATCCATCTGCTTCAAGGTTTGACATGTTGTACATCCATAGTTGCTCTTCTGCTTTACTCACTTGTAATGAGTGCTCATTTGAGTTACTGCTGTCTTTCCATCAGCTCGAGTCTGACCATTCTCCTCTGATCTCTGGCATCAACAAGGTATTTTCATCCAGAGAACTGTTGCTCACTGGATATTTTCTCTTTTGCAGACTATTCTCTGTAAACCCTAGACAATTGTGTGTGAAAATCCCAGTAGAACAGCAGTTTGTAAAGTACTCAGACCAGCTTATCTGCCATGAATAACCTTATTTTCATATTCTCATGCTCCGACAAACTTCAGCTTGTCGCCTTGACAGGATCTACATGCCTAAATGTACTTATTTCATAATTACACATTTGCATTAACATGCTGTGTTAACAAGTGTACCTAATAAAGTGGCCATTGGGTGTATTTTATGTCCTGGCTCAATTTTGTCTAATTTCCAGGAAAATTAACTTGTCAAATTTGCAGTAACTTCAAAATCAAGGCAAAAACAAAGACAAAGCATGGTACTGTAACTCAACTGCACCTTGTGTTGGTTTTTGCCGGGTTCTTTTATAGGAACAAACCAAGGCAAAAATGCATTTAAAACCCATTTTTACCTGGATTTCCTTGTTTTTTTTTTCTCCCTATATGTAAGAGGCTATATAGAAGCTCACATTACAGCGATTTGTGGTAACTTTCACTGAGGACATACAGTACACAGATGAATTCAAAGGTCTAGGTTTCATTTGAACCTTTGGGAGACATTCTTAATTGGGGGTCATTGCATCCCTCATCATTCAGTTTTTCATATTTACTGCATACTTTTTGAACAGAACAATCAAATGCTGAAAATAAAAACAATTAAATTAAACTGAGTAAAAATGAGCAAAATGTAACACAAAATAATCAACAAACACAAAATTGCCTCAAAATGAATCTAAATGATCAAAATAAGCAACTAAAAGAAAACAAATAAAAACAACATAGTCATGTTCATTAATAGTCAGAGGACGAAAAGTTGCATATCGTATAAAATTACCTAAAATTACAAATTGCTGGTACAAAAAATGAGTTTTATTGGTTCTGTTGCAACTTTTAAACATTTTTAAGCATCTTTTGTCTGAAACACTATATTATTAATGAAAGGAAGACTTCAAATGACAATCTGCAAATGTGTGATTGTGTGAAAAATGGCTGCATCTTAAATGGCTTTGCTTTTATAATTGAAGTCAAAGTTAAAAGTTCACTATTTGTCTTCTATTTTTCAGAAGACAGAAAGTTGTTTGTGGGGATGCTAAACAAACAACAGACCGAGGAGGATGTTTACCGCCTCTTTGAACCCTACGGCGTCATCGAGGAGTGCACGGTCCTAAGAGGTCCTGACGGAAACAGCAAAGGTAGGGGGCCCACTGTACAGTTGTCAGCATGATTTAGGTCATGAATAGAGGACTGACAGCTTTTCTGTTCTGTCTGGAAATACATGTGACATGCATCAGATGTGGGTCAAACGGGGCATTCTCATGTAATTAGTACCATTTTCTATGTGTCACTCTTTGATGTTCAGGTGACACTTTAATATTAGACCACTATATTACACATCCGTTGTCTGAGCTTTATAATTGGGATCTTTAAGGCATGTGAAGTAGGTAACTCTTTGGTTTGACTTTGCCCCTGTGTTCTTTTACTCGACCACTTGAAAGTTTGGACGTGCCTATTGTAGTTTCAATACTGTACATTAATACAGAAGACATCTCAACTGTGACATAATGTACTGAACTAGAATGACACTCAGTAGAGACCTCTGTCAAGGCCCATAGTGTATTCTTTCAATAGATCTGCAGCCACACCAGTATCCATCATATTCAACTGAACATACAAACGTCAAAACAAATCATTTACCACTCATGATCTCAGCTTTAAAGTCTCTGGTGACAACAGATGAGGAAAATATATTTGAATCTGCTAAATCCTGATTTTTACTTGGCTCCGCACCAAATTAGATTTTCATAGACTTTTTTCACCAAGATCAATACATTATTTGTTAAGAAGTTGCTGAAGATGTGGAAAAACACTCTGAATCAAAATGTTAAAGAAAGTCATCAAAATAATTTAATTGAATGCAGTTCAATTCAATTCAACTGTATTTGTATAGGATGAATCATAATCCAAGATTATCTCTAGGCACCTCAAAATTCAAGCCCAAAACCTCAAGACTATACAGAGAGCAAACCCAACAGAACCACTGAGAGCAAGGCAAGCCCATGCTCTAAACTTCTATCAAATTTTGTGGCATTAAAGGTTGGTAGTTTTGGCATGAATGCTGCTAACAGACAACCCTACAGACATGGGCAATTATGCAATAAACAACCCAGGGCATGTTTTATATTTTACCTTGTCCAAAGTAGCCAGATTTATCTTTGATGACAGCTTTGCACACTTACAGCATTCTCTCATCAAATTTATGAGGAAGTTACCCTGAACAGTTTTCAAATCACAGGTGTGCCTTTTTAAGAGTTAACTTGTGCTGTTCCTTTCCTTCTTAATGTGCTTTAGATCATCAAATGCTATGATGAAAGTGGTTCTCATGAATATCATTCATAGAAAAGAAGATTAAGAGCTAGCTCTGCTGCAGAGGAGAAGTTTCAGCCTCAGAAAATACCAACTTTATTTTGATGATGCTTCAACTAGAATCATCTGGGATTCAATTGAAAGGCCACTTCCAGGACAGTTCACATAAAGGAAATTGTACATCACGTAGCAACCAGCGAAACACAACACTACATGTATAATACATTAGTCAAAAATGCTACTAATATGAAAATGCTGACTTTAACATCACCAAGTCTTGCTCAGCATTTATGCAATAACTTCTATTTTCTGTCACTGTGCGTGATTTTTTTACACTCTGTTTATCTGAACCGTGTTTTTCGGCAGTTGCTCTACTGGCCCCTACTGTACCTGGGCTACAGTACCATTGATATCACGCTGGCCTTTTTAAGGCTGGCAAAACTTTTAGACATCAATTCCCTGTGACATGCAGCAAAGAGAAAAAGGAATAGAGTTTTTTCATCTCTCTAAAGTCTATTCCCCGGTCAGTGCTTATGGAAATTGTTGTGGAATTATATCTGAGAGGGTTTGAAGCCAGAGCGTTCTGACTCGGCAGCGGTTTGGAGGAGGAAAAAGGAAAGATGGATGTCAAAACAATTCGAGTGGCCCCACTGTGAGGATGGGAGCAGCCGAGGGAAGATGCCTTCGCCTTTAAAGCGCTGCAATTTTTGTGCTGTGTCTGAGTCAAGGCCCTGGGTTGAATCGCTTAAAACATCACAATCCAAAAAGCACATTCATATGTGTCACATAATACATTTTTGGATATGTTTTTCAGTATTTTGGTGTGGTTTTAAGACCAAAAAATCTAAAACAGTCCCTCTGAAAACATGCTCTTGATATTTTTACTCAGCGATTGCTATTGCCAGTACCGCAATATTTTGCACATTTTTTTGTCTAATTTGCAGTCACAAGTTATACTACAGTACTAGTTTGTTTGTGCAGATCAGTGGTGGTAGTGGGTTGCAACCATTAAGGGTTTGTCTGTCACTCAACTGTGTCAAGCAGGATAAATAAGAAGTGGAATAAACTCTGAAATAGACAGTGATTACAAGAGGCTACAACAGATCTATGCCCATTTTTCAGCTTTTTCCCACATTTCTTCTGTGCCAACACTTTTTGATGTTCGTCTCATACATGCAGACTTTTTCTGCTATTTGGAAAAGTCCATTTGGACACAATGATCTGCCTGCAGCATCAGTGAGGTTGTCTACTTAGACTGTTTTTGAAAAGTTATTAATTTGCCTTAAGCATGTACAGTTTTTTAGTGTGTGCAGTGCTGCAACAAAGTATTTGCCTCCTTCCTCATTTCTTATTTTTTGGGATATTCGTAACACTTGAATGTTTCAGATCATCAAATAAATATTAACATTATCCAAAGATAACCCAAGAAAATACAAAATGCAGTTTTTAAATAATGATTTTATTTATCAAGAGAATAAGCCAAAGCCACCTGGAGCTATGTGAAAAAGTATTTGTGCCTAAATCTAGTAACTGGTTGTATCACCCTTGACAGCAACAACTGCAGCCAAGCATTTTTGAGTTAACTGGAAATGTGTCTTCCACTCTTTTTTCCTAACTGGTATGAGGTGGAATTCTGATCATTATCCTGCTTCATAATCTAAGAGTGCTTGAGCTTGAGGTCACAAACTGAAGGCCAGAGACTCTCCTTCAGGACAGGGTGAGTCACCCAGGTCCTGAAGTGACAAAGCAGCCCCAGACCAACACATCACCTACAACCACCATGTTTGACTGTTGGTATGATGTTCTTTTCAAGAAACGCTGTGTCGCCCTCTGCCTTGACTGGTTGGAGTTAGTGGACAGAGGAGCAACAAAAGAAAAGAGTAGAGATGGAACAACAAACAACACAGACACTGGATGGCACCTGCAGTCCACAACCAGCCACACATCAACCAGCAAACACAGCAACCACACACCAACAGGATGCACACCTTCCAAAAACCTCAGCTCATGTCATCACATCACATAATACTTTCCAAAAGTCTTGGGGATCATCAAAATGTTACTTTTTTTTCTTTGGCAAATATGAGACAAGGCTTTGTGTTCTTTTTAGTCAGCAGTGGTTTTTACTTTACTTCTCTCCCATGAATGTCACTTTATCACAGTCTCTTTCTTATTTTTGATTCACGAACATTGACTTTACGTGAGACCAGGGAGATCTGCAGGTTTTTAAATGTTGTTCTGGGTTCTTCTGTGACCTCCTGGATGAGTCATCAGTGCGTTCTTGAGTAGGCTGTCTGCTCCTGGGAAGGTTCGCCACTGTTCTAAGTTTTTTCCATTTGTGGATAATAGATTTCAGTGTTGTTCACTACACTCCAAAAGCCTTAGAAATGGCATTGTAACCCTGTTCTTCAGTGTCTTTAGATCATGCCATGATTTATTGCTTTTTTGAGATCTTTTATCTTACTTCACTTTGACAGACAGGTTCTGTTCAACAGGTCTGGCTGTCATCAGGCCTGGGTGTGGCTATCTACGGCCATGTAGGTCTGAATAGATTTTTTTCCTTTAATAAATGAAATCATCATTTAAAAACTGCATTGAATGATCTGAAACACTGTTTCAGATCATTCAATTCATATTAATTTATTCAATTCATATTGCGAACGGGGCAGACACTTTTTCACTTTTTTACTATGTATTCAGTCTCAGTGAACAAGTTTGTACAGTATTTTTTTTTTTATTTCAAGTTACAGTATAATTTACAGTACTAAAAAAGAAGTAAATTATTAATGTCTACCAGTTCTCTTTATTACCCACCAAAGTCTTCCAAATTGATTTTATTTTCTCTTCCAGATATTCCTCATATGTAGACATTTGAGCAGTGTATTATTTCTGTTTCTGCTTTTTGTACAAATATTCACAAATATTGACAGGAACTCAGTGCTGTAGGAGTCGAGTGCTGTTTCGTTTGAGCATGTTATAAGATTAGCCAGTTTAGCTAGCATTTAATATGCACAGACAGGCATGTGGTGCTAAATAGCATGCTTTTCTGCCTCATCAGTGCAATGTGTAGCCTGCAGCTCCTGTCTGCCTGCCTAATGCCCAGACTGGGGCGGCCTGCTGAGCAGTGGGAGGGTCTCACTGTGATTTTAGTCAATGTCAAATATTATTCTGTATTCTTTATTAATGCCTGTAGGTTTTTAGACTCAGTACTATAATACTCTGTTAGTGTGTCTGTATGTATGTGTTTATACATGTGTTGTTCATCTATTCTCGTTTCCAGGTTGCGCCTTTGTCAAGTTCTCCACACACACTGAGGCTCAGTCTGCAATCAGTGCCCTCCATGGCAGCCAAACCATGCCAGTGAGTACAGCGCCTTCCTCACATCTCACGTCATAGAGCACACAGAGACAAATTGAAACACATACACCCCATCTGAGCTGTGGAGTACCTAGTTACACGTAACAGCATATTATTACACTACAAGATACGTACATGTTCAATTTAATTCAATACAGTTGTATTCATACAGCACCAATCATAGTCTAAGATTATCTCTAGGCCAGGGGTGTTCAACTTCAGGCCTCAAGGGCCAGTGTCCCGTGTTTTTCCCAACTGTTTCTGCCCTGCCCACTGTTGATGAGCTGGATCAGGTGTGTTCAGTCAGTCAGAAGCTGGAAGATACAGTGGGTAGAGCAGCCCAGACACCAGTCCTCGACGCCTGGAGTTGAACACCCCTGCTCTAGGCACTTCACAATTCAAGAGACCATACAGAAATCAAACGTGGGAGGAAAAACTTCCTTTAACGCAAGAGAAATACCTTCACCAGAACTGCCTTCTGCCTCAGCCAGTTGGGGTTAGTGGACAGAGGAGAGACCAAAGAAAAGAGTAGAGACAGAGCACAAACAACACAGGCACTGGGTGACACGCCAAACACAGCAGCGACCACGACCAGCAACCACACACTTGGAGGAAATTCTAACTCCAAATGTGACTGGACGCACTTGCTGAGAATAAGTATATAAATTGGATTTAAACTAAATGTTAGTGAATGTGTTATTTCCAATAAAGCACATACAGAACACATCAGTCGACTACAGTAAGGTGGGTTGTGTCTCATGTCACCAAACAATTTTCAGCGCTGGGAAATTGATCACTTTCCTGTTGAAATCAGAAAAGGGCTTCAACATTATTGAACACTGTCATTTTTAATGTATGCTTTCAGGACATTTGATTTGTGTTTTCTAGTTTTAATCATTTGTTACAAAAGGAGCTAAAAGTTCATTCAAATATAGTGAGTTACATTGATGTGAATTAATTACAGCTTTGGAAATAATTTGCTACCAAAGTAGTGAAAAGTCCACAATTTGGCAATACAGTGGTATCTCGGATAACAAATTTAATCCATTCCGGTGTCACATTCAGTATCCGAATGATTCGTTATCCAAATGGACTTTTTCCATAGGAATACATGTAAAACCAATTAATCCG
>JAQQAE010003190.1:0-20665 GCA_029823295.1 Pseudamia nigra | reverse complement strand
CAAGCCAAAGGCGACAGGGGGGAGGAAAAACTTCTTTTAATAGAAGAGAAAAACCTCCAGCAGAACCAGCGGCTCAGCGTAGGTGGCCATCTGCCTCGACCGGTTGGGGTTAGTGGACATTTCACACCTTCAATTACTTCAAAATTCAGCCACACGTGTGCTGATAAAGACCAGAGGGCGAACGCACATTACACCAATTTAAAATCACTGCACTGGCTCCTTATGCATTTCAGGATCGATTTTAAGGTTCTTTTATTTGTTTATAAATGTCTGAATGGTCTTGGGTCTTTTTATCTATCTGACGTGCTTTTAAATTATGAGCCCTCACGGACCCTGAGGTCCTCTGGTATTGACCTTTTAACTGTTCCAAAGGTTAGATAGAACTAAAACCCATGATTAGCCTCATTTTATTATTATTGCCCCCGCCTGTGGAACAGCCTGCCGGAGAGCCTCAGGGCTGCAAAGACTGTTGAGGTTTTAATAAACAGGCTTAAGACCCACCTTTTTCGTTAGGCTTATGACTAACTTAATTTTACTGTCCTTCTCACTTTTTAAAAAACAGCTATTTATGTTGATCTCTCCTTATTTTTCCTGCTGCCGTTATATCCTATATGTTCATATGCTTTACATGTAGCTTCTATCTGTTCCTATCATTTTACATATGTATGTAGCTTTTCTTGTTTTAATAATTTTATACTGTGCAGGGAATGTGTGTTTTTTAGCTTTTTTTGTTTTTATCAGTGCTTTCTGTTTTTCCATTTTAGCTCTAGTGTTTTCCTCTAGGGGGCTCTCCACACCGGGGCTCTCCACATCTTTGGTCCATCTACGGGGTGCTGCCCTGGGGGTTGCTCTGGCCCGGGCAGCTGGAGGGCCACTCACTGCAGTCTTATGGTCGCGGTGCGGTCCCCTGTCTGTTTGGTCGGGGTGGTCCCTGTGGCGGTGCCCTCTGTGGTGCTGAGATGGAGTGACTCAGTGTGGATGACTCCCTAAGACAGTGTCTCTTCATCTGCTTCCTCACTGCCGAGACATAAGCCATATGTAATATTTTACTCCATCACTGGCAAAGGCTGTGTGTAAGAAGTTTGTGCATGTACTGGGTCTGCGTGTGTATTTGAGCGTTTGTGTGTGTGTGTGGGGGGGGCATCAAAATTCAAACAACAGTTACACATAAACTTGATTAATTCGTTGTAGTGTTTTTTATTTAAATGATACACTGTAAAAATCACTGACTAAACAGTATACAGTATTAAAACAGTACATTTATTCATTTTCTCACTTTATGCAGTAGCTGTCACAGTTGCATTTGATTGACAGATCATCAAAAAAATCATTGGCAATGAACAGCTAGACCTTGAAAATGTTATAAATCATTTAGTTCAAAACCTAAAGCTAAAGCTGTTGCTATAGAATTGCTGTGGATGAATTATTTAGGTCAATACATTTTAGGAAAATGCCTTTGCTGGACTCATGACAGTTAGTTCTATTGGTCTAAACTTTTTAAGCTGATTTTTACACGTGGCAATTGGAAAAATCCTGTTTGATCTGAGAAAAGTGTCTGTGCGTATTTCAGATTACTTTCGGTCGCATGTTGTGGCCTTCTCCTCTAATTTGGATGAGCTGAACCCGGGGGTGTCTGAGTGGAGGGAGGATATCAGCAGAGTGGTGAAAAACTCCATGGTCCAGGTCAGTACTGCAGCTCCTAGCTAATATTATATTAAAAATTCAAATGAACAAGAATCCAGTCAAGTTCAGAAGACCTCTTTCAAACTTGGCAATTAACAGCTTTTCGCTTGCCTCAAGTTAAATATTCAGGGCTGAAGTGAGCCAATATTTCCAGTCTTGGTCAGACAGCATCTGTAATGGAGGCATGTGGCCTTGTGTCAAGCTTTACACCTCTGTTTTCAATGTCTTTAACCTCAGTTGGAGTGTAATTTGTTGTTAACCTGCACAGGCTGACATTGCACATCACAGAAAACACTATTAGGAGCACATGCGTTTAAGTAAACTTGTCAAAACACTCAAGGGAAATAAAAGCACCGCTATGACGGTTTCTATTTGCTCTCAAGAAAATGAATGCGAAACCAGACGCCTTTAGAGAACACCGAAACCTCAAGTAAAAGGGTGTTGAATTGTGGTTAAATGTCTGGTTTCTCCTTTCCGAGGCTGTGGAGATGTCAAAAAAGCAGTAGGTTATGTAAAATACCTGGATACTAAGCTCTCTATATACGTATCCTACAGTAGCCCACAGTATGAAACATTCACTTTGACCTTCTGTCTTGTCAGATATTACCATAGTTTACACCAGGAAATTGACAAGAGACCTCTGGTTACAGAGGAAATGCACTAAAAGCTCTGGCCTTTACCACAGTCTGTCAAACTAAACTTGAATATTCCAGCCAGTTTTGCATTATATCTCGACAGTGACTGGTACTTAGGATAATGATATATGAAGCACACATCCAACACCATTTAGTTTATAATTTATTCACCCGTCACGAATTGCATTTTGCGACAAAAGCATTGAATATCACTCCAAACGGTGTCAATTAAATTGTTTTGTGGTTTTAATTAAAGGTCACACAAATCAGTGAGGATCAGCTTCTGGTCACGGTGCTTCCAGGTTTGCCAACCACGGCAGAGATTTTCATTGTGCCTGAGAAGAGGTCAAGAGGTGCAGCTGTGGATGAAAAGTGGGTGAACCTGGATCAGGTACTGCATTGTCTAGTTCTTCTAATGGCCTCAGGCAGATGTTCAGTACAATGTGGTGTTCTGCAATAATTAAATATGCACTGAAGTAAGATGAACAATGTATTACAACTAAAGAGAGTAGAGTCTCTGGGGAAAACATCCCTGGAGAACACTTGGGGACAGGGTTTAATTTAAGTCAGGAGTAAGCGTTAATATAAGATAGTGAATTGTATCTTGAAAATGGCTTTCAAAGTAGTGATTACTAGTGCCTGGATTATAGAGTCCTGAATTAAACAAGTCTAAAATGTGGACAACAATATTGAGACACATGACTGTTGTCCCTATAGGAACTTGCACCTCCCTTTCAGACTCCATTTATTAGAGCCGAGGCAGATCGATTGGTCATCATTTTAAAGCCAGTTTTGCATTTTCTTGATTATTTTTGTCTATTTTTCCCATTTTGTGTATTTAATGATATTTTATCTTAATTTTATCGATCATTTGGTTCATTTTTGTTAGTTATCTGTGCCCAGTAGTTTATGTTTTTGTCTATTTGTTTGTTCACAACATGTTATGAACAGATTTGGATGAAATTTTAGGATAATTTATTAGATTCTGGGCGTGACCTGGTTCATCATCTGGATCCACTAGATTTTTTAAAGGATTCTTCATCATTGTGAGATAAGGCCAAACTCAACATTTGTAACACCACAATAACACCCAGAAAATTTTGCCAACAAACACAGGGTAACACAATAGATGTTTGATCCAGACAGGGGCAGTATTCTGGATATAGTGATCCAGAATGCTTATACTGTACTTGCAGGGGTTGAGGGAAAATAGCCACTGCAAGGTGGCAAATACAGCTATAGACATGACACTATTGAACTAATGATAAAATAACATTAAAACTGACAATTTGTTAACTTAATCATCTCTTTTCATTGCCGTATCCTACTACGAAGAGGAACTGAGCTGCTCTCTGAGTGCCTTCAGTTTTGTTAATGATGTTATGTTTTGTTCATTTTGTTTATCATATTGTTCATAGTTTTAGTGCTTATGGCCAATGATTTGGAACAGCTTAGAATGTATAAGGATTCCTATTTGTTTGGAAAGAGATGCTCAGTTTTCTGCAGGTCAGGTCTCCTGTATGATGCATGCAGATGCTGCATTCATCAATACCTGGGCCATAAAGGTCTAGTCAAAATTGCCCTGTGAACACATAGAAATAAATGGTAGAGCTGTAACAATTTGCTCAGATCTGCTGCAGCTGCATTGGTTTGGAAAACAAAGGTTTTGTCTCAGAAACAGACATATCACAAACCTGTATATAAAAATGGTAGAGAAATGTAAACCTTATAGAGCTTTTTATTGGGAGAAGCACAGCTCCTCCGTTGACTTGTATGAGTTCATGTAGCACCCTTGACCTGACGTTTATGTTGAACACGTTGATGTATCACAGCAACTGACTGAAACGACCACTGTGGCGTCTGTAATAGTTGAGGTTGTCCATAAAACATAGAACATAGCCAGAAGAGACTAAAATTGTAGCTAAAACAATCAAAGAGGCTCCACTGCTCTGACCTGGCTTTAATTCTCTACTGCCAATCACCCTGTGTCTGTAACAATATACATTCTATCTGCTTATTGGATATGAAAATCAGATCTGAGCAGAAGAATGAAAAGGTAAAAATCTATTTAACCTAGGATGATCCGAAAGCATGTGTGTATAAATACAGGTTCGTCTGCCTCCGTAATACCTGGCTCTTCCCTGTCAAATGAGTACAATTTGAAGTAAAACCTACAATACCTCATGGGAAGGTAATTTTAAAACAAAATTTATCCCTGGAGCAGATATAACTGTGATTCAGCTTAGTAAAGTTAGCCATAGAATAAGTCTAAAGTTTGTTAAAACATTTAAAACACTGACTATGATGCACATTTATGTTAATCTGGTTTACAAGGGCATGTAAACCTAGGAATAGATTGGGAAACAGCCCTTAATGTACTTTGTTTTTGTGATCCAACATGGATTTATTGTCACTTTAATCTCTGTAACAAAGCATTTTGTAATAAATCGGTGTAACAAAGTACAATAAACTTTTACTTCATTGGTAATCTTCTGCATTTTGTAATAAACTGCCTCAGTGCAATATGTAGTAGTGCTGCATTTTGTAATAACCACCTTGATATGTAACAAGTTATTACAGAGTGCATGGACATTTATCACACATTGCTTTGAGATAGTTTATACAAAGTGTGACAGATCATTGCAAAATGATCTGTCACACTTTGTCATACATTTTCACTTAAGTGAAAATGACATTTTGTTGATTTGCTACATACAATAATGTTTTGTTACAGTCTGCTTTCTTGTATTGAAAGAAAACATGTCATTACTTCCTTTGTGCTTTAATATATACAAGGTATGTCTATTAAATAATGAGGCTGCGCTTGTGAGAATAAAACCATGAGATTCACACTCACACTGAGTGTTATATGTTAAAGGTATTTACACACAACTGCTGTAAGTATCCAATAGGTGATGTCTTTAGTCCACTGCTAGATACTGATTGAAGAGCATGTTTTTACTGAGGCATCATTAACTTCAAACTTATGGTGAAATTGAAGAAAACAGCAGCTGAAACTTTTCGTACGTTAACTGAGGCGTACAGAGATACATGTGTGTTTGACTGGCACAAAGATGATGCGCCTTGTGAAGGAAGAGAGGATATCCAAGTTGATGAACATTCTGTTCACATTTTGAGTCTGAGTTTGAGAAAGAACAGCAGAGGTTTTGAGACAACTGTGAAGAAGACCTATTGCACTGCTTTGATCAGTGGAAGAACTGAATGCAGTGGTGCACTGTTGCAGAAGGAGAAGACATTGAAGAAGAAAGACACTGAAAAATATTTATGTTCAATAAAATTGTTTTACAGCATTAATCTTGTTTTTCAGCCATGCCTTGTAGATTTTATTCCATGTTGTCACTCTTTTGTCATTTTCTTTCACTTCTAAAAGTTCACCTTAATCTCCTCAACACATGTTCATAGTTGTGTATGTCGACACAATACCAAACCACTGTGTTTATACAGACATTATAGAGAAACATTTGGATCATTGTTGTGTGTGTGAGAATTTTACTCTATTATAGGAAGCCACATCCAGCCAGTCACTCCAGTATAAATATTAATGATAACTTCCTTCACTAAGGCAATGCATCACAATGAATCATCACGTCTGCATTTATCTCTGTCAAAGTTCAGTTATGGTTGCACACAAACACAATTTTAAGTGCAGCTCGATGTGGAAAGCCTGCTTTCTGTCGCCTCATAACAATAGGGTTAACACTGACGAAAATAAATGTAGACACAATGCTCATTTTGATGGATTACCAAAGTCAGGGAGTTTTAAGGTCTCTGAAAATGTACTTTCATAGCATTGTGAAATGAATGAAAACCAGTAGCTGCATCAAAGACAGAAGAAAAAAAAAACTTTGGTATGTCTTTGAAAAGGTCAGGAGTGATGGAGACTCTGCATGTTTTGCAGTAATTGGGCTAAAATATGTGAAAGTCTAGTGCTCACACAGACAGACCGAGAGGAATGTCTTTATGAGTGTCCTAGTGTTGTTAACAAACTTATCCCTTTTTTTATTCCTCCTCATTTACTCTCAGATTAATTCGCTGGTGACTCTGGAACTTTCTGAATTTATTGCATTATAATTGTTTAATGATTTGACGGACCATTTAGCTTTGTTTTCACATGAAGCCAAAATCTGTTTTCCTCCTTTAATTTCCCTCGCTGGAAAAGAGGATCTGAACTTTTGTTACTTAAGATTTAATGTTCTCATCCTCTTCAATTAGTATTTGTCCTTTTACGGTGCAATATGCAATATGAGCACTAGAGGGCACTCTCTTCCCATGTAACCAGTATCCATCAGGCCTCTGGCTCTGATTAAAGTTTGTGTAGCATATCGGAGAATCACTTTCACCTTTAAGAGGAGAAAATCAATGATATAATGGTTAGATTAATGATTTATCCTTGTTATGCTCCTTAGACATATCCCTCCTGGATTCTGTATGCAGTCACACTTTACATTTTGTAATATTTAATATCTTAAATATGTAAACAAAATAATAAACGGTGCTTTAAAGATGCAGACGAGCTGATTTATTCATCATAACAGAAAGGACCATGATGTCTCACAAGTAAACATAATTTTGCTGGCTCACAGTCAGTCTTGAACTAAGTTAATAGGTATTTAATTACATTGATGCATCATATAATTGGCACCATGGAGAACAGAGACAAACTGGGGCAGGCGGACTGGATTGGGAATTAAAGAGATGTATTTATCTAAAGCCTGTCTGATTACCTGGCAGAATCACACAGATAATAGGGCAATAAATCTTCAGTTCACTGTTCTCATCTCCAGTGAATGAGTTGGTGTGCAATGTGGATGCACTGAGCAAGCGTGTGCTTACACACACACACACACCCCCCCACACACACACACTTGCATGCATGTGAGTGTATGTGTGCAGCAGCTTATTAAAATGTGTAATAGATTTACTGACCCTGATATGCCACTAGAACAAAAAGTAATTATTCATACTGTGTAGAGCAGTCTAATTTTAACCAGTGGAAAGATTTTAAAAGAGCGAGATGGAATTAGTGAGGCATGGCTAAGGACTCAAATGGGCTCTGGGAAGGCATTTTTGGTCTCATGTTAAATGACTGCTTCATCTAGGTGTGAAAAGCAAGAGAACTTGAAGCACTTCAGGGAGAAAAATTAAAACAGCAATTTTATGATATTAGAACATACTTTGATTTCCAATAGCCTTTCCTCGCTGATTTTTTTTTCTTTGAAATACTAGATTATATTCCAGGTTTAAACATCTCCACTGGGATACAGATACACGTTTTTTTTTTAAATATCACTGCTACATCAGCTCGCTCTTTCATCAGCTACAGTTTCCCATCATCATTAAAAGTCTGGTGGGTTTTCAGTGCAGCAGGTTTGGTTTTAGGTGTCAACATCAACATTTGCTGCTCTTTAGAAGGAAGCAAAATTCTGATTCATAATTCAAGCTGTGAGGTAAAATGACTATGCTGAAATATTGATGGCAGTGGAATATTGAAGTGCAGTGGGTGCTAACTGAGTCCCCTTTGCTCTGTCACTCTGCCTCATAGCTTTCTCAGGTTCTGCTAAATGCTCTGAACCAGGACCTCATCCAGTTCACACTCAAACCAGGGGTGCAGGTGAACGTGTACGCCACTCGGCTGTCTCCAGGTGAGTGTCGCACCTACCTGAGCAGATGGTCGCTCTGTCCATTTCTGGAAATAACCTACATTTGGGGGAACGTGTCTGTGTTCTCTTACCATATTAGACCCAGATAATGTGCAGTTCTTCCACTTTGCAGATAAAGATAGAGAGTGGACTAGACATTTTCCATTAACACTGTCGAGACAAATTTATATTCCTTGTCTGCAAAATAAAACAGCTCTAATGCCCCAGTGTAAGGAGTCTGATATATTTTGGATTTGTGCTACATTTGTCTTTGCTCTCTTTGTTTCTCTTTGAAAGCTCCTCTTGTAGATAGAAGCGACAACGGCCACAGTGGTACTGCGATCATCATGCTGGTGTCTGTTGTCCTCATGGGCTTGGCCATCTTTGTCATATATAAATTTAAAAGGTACAGTAGAATTTTTATGTATACATTAGGCAATGGAGTAAGAGAAACTATCGTAATATGGTGATTTTGCAATATTTTACACAATGCAAGACAATTAGTGATGCTGCTTCTGTGTCTGTGTAACTGGAGTAGAAGCAATACCCCCACACAGTGATTAATTTGTGCCAACAGGACATTTTAAAATCTGATGGCTTGTATTAGGCTTCAAAAGTGGAAATACAGACTTTGAGGGAAAATGTAGAAGGTAAAACTCAGACCAACCCATATTTACCATTGGTGTAGATTTCAGGGGCTAGGAGGGGCTTCTTCACCCTCAATAAAACAATTTAAATAAATTTTTTTGCACCAGTATTTTGTTAATTTAGATTCTATGTAAGTCTGTGTCCCAAAATAATGACCATTTGTTATTTATTGTAAATGGCATTATCTATTTTTTAAATCTTCTTGACTCAGAATAAATGCTTGCTTTTTGATCAATTTGTTTATTTTCTTGATTATTTTGAAGATAATTAGTTTTTTTCATCTTGCTAATTTTCTACTTATGTTGTTTCTTATTGATTTAATGTTATGAGTTCATCCTTATGCATCTTATTATCTTTTACATTTAAAGAGTTAAATATAGGATATGTTACAATAAAGATATTATATCAGTATATAATGCATTTTGGGTTCGGTTTATTACATTTTCTTGATAATTTTGTACATTTTTGTTCCATTTGTTGATTATTTTGTTGTTTTTTCTTCATGTCTTTGTTTACTTTGTCCAGTTTTTGTTCATAAACTTATGCATAAAGTACAAAAAAGATGCATTAGCAAGTCAGAAGAAAAATATAGAAAATGTCACTGTTGGGTGCTCAAAATTGCCAGCACCTGACTAAAATTGCCTTGTTACGTGTTTGCAAAATGCAGTTTAATGGAATTCACAATGCCTGTATTCCCACACAAATCAGTACATTTAGCAGTGCATCACTTTATATTTACCTGCTATGCCAGTCTGAGTGAGTAAAGGCCAACTGGTCCAAAACAGGCTTAAATTTGGTTTAAAATGATCCACAAGTGGTCCTAAACCATTTCATTCTGGCATGTGATACCTTTAGATGCTGTGGGGATGGGGTGGGCATGATACTGGAGAATTAATCAACTATCAGCTTTTTCCTGCTCCATAATATCTTTATTATATTCCCCTTTAAAGCATTAGAGATGTAATGTTGTACAAAAAGTGCATATCACTTGTAGTTTATGGTGTGTCATTAAAACAAGTACACTGACTGCAAATGCATATACTATCATTCTAAAAAAGTAGCCAATCAAAATATCGATATCTGGCACCAATACAGTACAATACATTCTATGTGAATGGTTCAGAGCTGGTGTCCCCTTGTGATGCACATTTATGGTCATCAAGGTGAGATCCATTCTTATTGAGTTAAAACCTAGTAGACACATACTGTGTTTAACCTAATTACATTTTGAACAAAACATTCCTTTGACTGCATTAAAATTCAGAACATGAAATAATAAAACATGAACAGAGTAATCAAGAAAAGTACCCAAGTCATCCTCGTCAAAGTGTACAAAAATTAACAAATATAATCAATAAGATACCTAAAAGTGAATTAAATAATAAATTAAATTAATGAAAATTAACATAATACTATAATACTAACCCCTCCTTGAATCGCCACATCATTGTGATAGAGGGGTTTACGCGCCTGAGTGATCCTAGGAGCTATATTGTTGGGGGCAGTTCACCCCTGGTGGGGGCAAATTGGTCCTCAGTCAGACTGAGAGTGATTCAGAAGACCCTAATGACTATGCCTTACACCCTGTGGGCACACCACAGCAAGGGTTGTAAGGGTCTGGTGCTGTGTGGTTTGTGTGGCAGATGATGGCAGGGGTCTGGGTGTTCCAATCCCTGGTTGCCAAAAGTAGGTCCAACTGGGAGGAGCCCCTGGGGCAGACCCAGGACACGCTGGAGGGACTGTATCTCTTGGCTGGCTTGGGAAAGACTAGGAGACCCCCCCAGAGGAGCTGGAGCAGGTGGCTGGGGAGAGGGAAGTTTGGGCTTCTCTGCTCAGGCTGCTGCTCCCGTGACCTTGACCAGGATAAGTGCAAGATGATGGATGGATGGATTGATGGAAGTATGGATATGATACAAAGTACAATCTAACCTGTCATCATCACAGCAGTGGCAACAGATACTGCACATCAATCAAAGTCCAACATCAGACAACAATCAGTAAAATATATGCAGTTACAGTATATTTACATGTCATTGTTGGTCTTATGTGTAATACATACGTACCAGGACAATTCACTGTTGATTATTTTCTTGATTAATTGATTTCTCATTTGGTCTATAAAATCCCAAGATGAAAAAACAAAAGATGTCATCCTTAAAGGTCTTGTTGGATCCACAACTTAAAAAAATTTATTTATTGTCAGAGATGAAGGGAGAAATTAGAAAATATTCACATTTAAGAAGCCGGAAACAGAGAAGAACTTCAAATTCAAACCAATTATTTATTATTAAGATAGTTAATTAAGGAATTGACAATTAATGTATGAGTTGTTGCAGCTCTTACACGTACATAACTGTACCTATAACCCAGTAACTGTAAGACTCACTTCCCTACTTCCCAGCCTTACACAGAGCAAAGATAGATATGGCTTGATTTTCTTCGTGTGTGTTTCTGTGTTTGCATAATGGCCTTATTTAGAATCGGCCTCATTACCTACAAGTAAGCACCACACCGCTCAACTAAAACTTTCCGCAAGTATTTAGACTTCATCTATAGCTGAGTTATGGACATTGGCGGCACAATAATAGCTTGAGGAATAAGACAATTCCCCTCTGTCTCAATCTGCAGAATATTACAGGGAATGACAGTCTAATCAATTCTCCCAGAGAGCTGAATGGGTGTCAGAGTCCTGCAGTTATCAATATTCATCTAACTGACAATGTGAGGGCTGACCTTTTGGAAATGCTAAACACAGCCATTCAAGGTGAGGCGTATACTGCAGAATGGCAGCAAAGGTTGAGGAGATAAGTCCTGAGACAACATATATTATACAGTGAGGACGTACAGTAAATAGCATCCTCTACTGCAGTTAATCCTGCGCCAACCACTGGGAATTGGCTTTCTCTCACACTGCCATTTTACTCATTATAAAGTAAAACATAACTTTTACTTTTAGTGTATTTTTTCATTTTAAATTCCCACATTAAGCAATCAACTTTTTGTGGAATCTGCTTCAAATGTCACTGCAGCAGCTGCAGGAGGAAACCACTAGGGGAGAATCTGAAATTAGAAATGCAAGATGTTAGTTTTAAGTAGAATTGGGTGTGTATCTGAGGGGATGAAAAATTGATTGAAAAGTGAGGTGAACAATATGAAAGGGAGAGTGCAATGCCCCGTGGAATACGAAATGCCCTAGTTTCCAGCTTTAAAGCATCCCCCTGCCATCTTTAACAGTTAAAAATAGGGATTTGCACATTATGCTTAGTGAGAGCATTAGTGAAACAGACCTGATGGCAGGTCTCCATTTACTTGCCCTTTTTTATTTTCTTCCTCTCTGTGCCCTACAGGAAGATCCCAGGCATCAACACATACACAGTGGAGCAGCCTGACAAAGAACAAGAGGTCATCCCAACTGTGACCTCCATAGCAGTCCCAAACCCTGAGGGGGACAATCTGACCTCGCTGGACCATGTGGATGTACAGTTAGACTCCAAAAGCAGAGGTAGCACAATGTCTGTTTTTTTCCTCAAGGCTGGATACATTCCTCATACATTGTGCATTCATCTGCTTTCAGCTCATGTGCAATTAAATGTAATTTTATATTACCATGTGATTTTTTTATTCCGTTGTTCCCACTGAATTCTGTACAGCATGGTATGTGCAAGTTCTCTGAACAACAAAACGACTTTGCCGTTCTAACAAGCAGTGACTTCATGTCATTTTAAGGTGATACTGTACCTCAAAGTCACAAACCCAAAGAGAATTATCACCCAGTCTAACTCTACAAAGGGGTGCTAGCATCCTTTTTTGCATTATTTTTAAAGCAATATTTTGTAGTTGACTTCCACCTCTCTTCTTATCAGCCTTGTTTCCAAAGCCAGATTTTTAAGGGGAAAAAGTCCCTCTGAACTCCTAAAGCCCAAAGAAAAATTAGGAATAAGACCTGGTAAGAAACAATTTAACAGCTAAGGAAAGACAAAACATTTTTGTCCAGAGGTTTAGGGGAACACAGCAGCTGAAAGAGGAATATTAACACTAGGACCACCAGGATTTGCTCTGAAACTAGAAAGAACCATTGGTTATCGTTTCTAGTCGAAGCATTTTTAATAAAATAATGATGTCTCAAGTCATAACATGAGTTTACTTGATCATCATCACCTGTATTTGTTTCTGGTTTTATATTTAAAGGTCCCATACTTTCAAAATGTAATCTTTATTGGGTTTTGAGGTTTATAAAGTCTATGATGTAAAATAAATAAAAATTCTCAAAAGCACTCAGAGTGCAACACTCCGCTAAGGCAGCTCAGTTTCTCTTCATAGTGGGATACAACAGTGAAAACAAATGATCAAGTCATACAAATTGTCACATTTAATGTTTTTTACAAAAAATAACATTTCCATATTGACGACATTCTTCTGGACCTAGCTCCATAAATGTTGAAGACATGTCAAATCCATGACACATTACAGAATCTGCAGACTTTCCACTACAATTAGGTGTCAGTTACATATTTATAGCTTGATTTGCACCCTAGAATAACTATTTTTCCACAACCCCTGTAAGTATAAGAATTCTGGATCACAATATCCAGAATATTGCCAATATCGGGATCAAACTTTTTGGTTTGATAGAATCTATTATGGTGTTACGTTATTATCTTTTGCAACTACATTTTCTGGGTGTTATTGGTGGCGTTACAAGGACAAATGTTGAATTTGGCCCTATCGCACAATGGTGAAGAATCTTATCTAAAGGAACCAGACGATGATCCAGATCACTCCCAGAGTCTCATTGATTGGTCTTTATGCCATCCCTAACCTATCCTGAAAATTTCATCCAAGTCCCTTCATAAATTTTTGAATTATGTTGTGAAGAAACAAACAGGTAAATAAACTAATGGCAACAAAAACATAATGAAGTTGTGCAGTATTGTTAGTGCTCAAGAGGAAAAACAAGCCATTTGGAATTTTCCTCACTTGTGATATGAAAAGCAGACTAAAATGGATTAGTTCTGCTCCCATGACACAGTGGATTGATTTAAATTTTAAACCAATTAAAGGAAAAACAAAATTAGCCCCACCCTTTATGAGCCATCTACCAACATTCCTAGCATTATTTTCTGAAAATTGTGCATGAGAAGCACATTGTTCTGTTTCCAGTAGAGTTGTGTCAAAATATGAACTCAGGTCAACTCAGGAATGGGCTGTTTTTGACAAAAGGTGTGCAGATATGACAGCTACCTGTACCACTGAAATCAGAAAAATCAGCAAACTTAATTTTGTCAGCACCCTTATAGAATCCTTATTAGACATGTAAGAAGTACAGATCGAAATGTAAGTACGATGAGCCTAGTATCTTGAAGAACATCTATGCATCTATCTATGCATGTTTGTCAGAATAAATCGGTTCAAAATGGCAATAACATTGGGCATTAGACTTAAATACCTGGATTCTATTCTATTCTATTCTGTTCTCTTCTATTCTATTCTATTCTATTCTATTCTGTTCCATTCTGTTCTGTTCTGTTCTATTCTGTTCTGTTATATTCTATTTTGTTCCATTCTATTCTGTTCTATTCTATTCTGTTCTGTTCTATTCTGTTCCATTATGTTCTGTTCTATTCTATTCTGTTCTGTTCTGTTCTATTCTATTCTGTTCCATTATGTTCTGTTCTATTCTGTTCTGTTCTATTCTATTCTGTTCTGTTCTGTTCTGTTCTGTTCTGTTCTGTTCTGTTCTGTCCTATCCTAGTCTGTTCCGTTCTATTCTGTTCCATTCTGTTCTGTTCTATTCTATTCTGTTCTGTTCTATTCTGTTCCATTATGTTCTGTTCTATTCTGTTCTGTTCTGTTCTATTCTATTCTGTTCTGTTCTGTTCTGTTCTGTTCTGTCCTATCCTAGTCTGTTCCGTTCTATTCTGTTCCATTCTGTTCCGTTCTATTCTATTCTATTCTATTCTGTACTGTTCAATTCTGTTCTCTTACAAATTACCTGACATACTGTATCTTTCTAACTTGCCTCAAATCAGATCATGTTTAGCTAACAGACTTTCTATGAGAGTACATTTAACCTAGTAGCTGCTATAGGTGTAAATGCCCATATGTTTAATCAGGACTCATAAAGACTCCATGTAACAATAAGATATGTAACACACAGTGTCAAAAACTGGGACACTAATACAGAGTAATGCAATACTGAAAAACAGCTGTGGGTAAATTTGACACTTTGGTGGTCCTATTGTTAAGTTAGATTCACTAGATTTGGAGATCCACTTGATGAATTGTTCAAAGTCTTAGTGAATAGTAAAGGTAGCAGATAAGTTGTTTTATTTGCCAAGGACTGATTATATTTGTATCCATTAACAATGAAACTTCTGTAAAACAGCCATCTCTCCTCCTAGAAGTCTGTGTTCCTGTTATTCTCAATACTCCACACGCTGACATATGCTGTCAGACATTCTCATAGGCATTATTTCATCTGGAGGAACTGCTTCCAATTAAGGTTGTTCGCAGTGAAGCAGAAGTGTTAGACCGATATCTCAAAACCTCTGCATTATAAAACCCAAACTATGTGAAAAATTAGGTATGACTAAAGGTAAGTCACTGCTTTTTTTTAATTAGGATGAAGTGGCTATTTACTATGGAAAAGGAAGCTATTGTAGGAGTCATGACAGCACATTGTAGCTGCAAGATGAAGGTCACTGAAAAAGAATGGACACTTCACACTGTTCATTAAGGTGGCCCTTTGCTTTTCATATATGTTGCCATGTTATACAGCAGCTGTTATAATGTGCACTCTGTATATCTCAAAGCTTGCCAAAGTGAGTCTGTGACAGCATGGTATTAGTATTCAAAGATAAGTGAAACACAATCAAATGCAAGGCAAGGGGAATGTCTGTGTGAATTATTTGACCCAATAAAATAATTAGTGCATCAGGAAAGAAGCAGAGTAGTGAAAGCATTTTCATCAAGAAATATCTATGGAGTTCCAGTTGATTTACCTCCACCGGCAGCTAAACAATCGACCCATCTAAGATAAATGTGTTTGCTTGCAAAAATACACCCTTATGCAAATAGCTACATAAAATTCCTCTTCTCTCTCTCGTTCCTTTCTTCTCCCTTGCCAGGCTACCTGCCATCTCACACAGACATCAAGCTCTCTGATGAAGCGCCCCATGTGTTTTAATGTTGAGAGTCTATGACCGACTCGAAAGCAATACATCTTCTTTGGCAGTTACTTCCAGCAAGCTATGAAACCACGGTCACAATGAATGGTCTCGAGTGTTTTGCTACCCATGCATGGATGGACCAGTTCACACTGTGCTGCCTAATCCCTCTGAGGAGACTGTACAGATTTATACTCGCGTCTTGAAAAGGGACACTTTTTGACTGAAAATACTTGTATTTTTGCAAGGACATTGATCTTTTTATGTAAATAATGTACATCCATAATGGAAGAACTAAAAGTTATTTGTCTCAGCTGGTTACAGCTGTGTCTCTTCAAATATGAAAATATCAAACAGTGGAATAGCAGTGATGTATAGTAATATCTCAAAATATGCTTCTGTTTCTGTTATTTGGGGCTTGTGTTTGTGAAGTTTACTTTGTTTAACTATGTGGAAATAGCTTATCTGAGTAAGACAGTGAGGGAACCAGATTCATTAAGCTTTGTACAATCAGTAAATCTTATCATGAGATTCTCATCAAATGAAAGCTCGCAATATCCAGGAGATGAAATAGGGCTCATAGTCCCAGATCAGTGTATTCCATCAAGCCTGTCTCTTTGCAGCTCAAAATGTTATATGTGTCATAACAAAATAAGAACAGATGAGTGAAGTAGAAGTAGATGAAGATGATAGAAGATACACTCAATAAGTATATAATGGTACAAGACCAACTAAGCAATCTCTGTGTCCAAATTAGTCCCTCAGTGGCTGTGAAATAAATCTGAACATTAAAAATGGTCAGCCAAAACCAGATAGGCACTTTTTCTACTTGAAGTAAATAGTGTATCTGAATAATTTGCAGCAGAAGACTCGGGTTTAGGCGTACATCTGACTTTTTAACTCTTCTTGTAGCCAGGAGCATTCATTGTACATTCTGGTTCATATAAAATGACCCAAATGTAAATTTTTTGAATTTAATTACTCACTGTAGAACAAAGAAACGACACTTGAGCAAACACTTGCTGCAGTGCTGCAGTATGTGCAGTGAAAAGTGTTGTGTTGATTTGGAGGTGAATTTATTTGAGTTATTAAAAGAAGAATAGCTATTTGCCTTCAGCAGTGGTTCAATTAAGCATTTCAGCACAAAGGTATAGAGTCATTTTCATGTTATTTTTCCTTTTGCACCATTGATCTCACTGTGAAGGTTGGTGCCTTCTTAAAAAACAACCACAACTTTGAACCAGAACAGGTTTAACATAAGCTTATTCTCTGTTTATGTACTGTGATGCTCCCAGCATCTAAACATGGCATTTCCTCCGTTTACCGTCATACAGAGAAGCCTGTAGTCTGTTCTAGTTTTGCCCCCAAGGACTCGACGGACAAAAGGCTGTGGATTTGTTCATCTCCTTCGCTGCAAGGGACACAGAGATAGAGAAGACATATCTGCTGTCAACAAGGCTCAGCCTACGCATAGAGCTTTGGTCAGCTGCTGTCTCTTTGGGATAAGTACTGGAGTTTTTCTTCATCAAACTTTTCTTTTTAAGTGTTGTCAGCATCATATGTCAGTATGATAAATTGACTAGAGGCTTCTCCATACTTCTTTCCTCCATTCCTGTGATTGAGCCTGAAGCATAAATAAACTGGTACGGTACTCTTCATCAGATGAACACTATCAGCACCAGTATTGGGAGATCTTTATTTTGTGCTTGTTATTTATATGAGAATTTTTGGTAAGTCCCAATAATGAAAATGTGAAAAAAGACTCTGAACATATTTGCATGATATTCTTTTTTCTTTTCCAGATACTTCAAGTAAGTCTTAATTAGCAAACAATGAAATATGTAGAAATGTGAACTGCTGTATTTTTCTGTTGCTCTGAGGCTAGACAGCTCATTCATTACAAGTGATGTGATTATTCAGTGGGTTGTTAGTGTGTTTTTTTTTTGTTTTATCTTAAAGAAGTATCCATTGTTGCAGAATAAAGAAGCAACACAATATTATGCACTACGTCTGCTTGTTCAACACGTATCTCTGAAAGCGTCTTGCTTCTGCAGCCTTTGATCAGTCAAAATCTATACACTGAAACTTTTTTGGTGTGTTTGACCTTTGATGTAGTCGATGAACACAAAACATAGGATTTACCTCAGCCGACTGCCAGTGACTGTAGTCCCATAGAAATTAGGAGTTTTGAGTGACAGGCACTTTTATTTTGTTAAATTGGTTACTTTTTCAGCTCTGCCTCTAACAAGTGTTGCTTAGTATGCCCAAAGTTTCACTGCAGCCATTTTCATGCTACAATGGGACCGATCGTGGGGACAATAAAAAGCACCAAGTAGCCTGGAGTGATTCTAATGGGCTAGTTCCTTGGCTCTCCCACTGTGCAACAAATTAATTATCCCCTCTCCAGGAAATCGACACACATACACACACGCACACACAGCCACACAATCAAGGAAGATTTTCCCAGAGTGGGTATAGCACCTTGAATGAAAAATATCCCACAACAATAACCCACAGCAATATTGTGTTAGCCACACTGTGAAATTGATGAGCATGTTTCCTTTCATTGAGTGCTACATTATAGTGTCTGGCTGCAGCGAATCATCCATTAATGATTGTCACCATTCAATTTGATTGTGCACCGCAGAACATCCCAGGGCAGTTAGAGAAAGGCCTTGGTGTTAATTCAGACTGAGAGCAGGAGTGAGAATAAGACTCTCGGGGTGTTGATGGCCAGTGGAGCGATGAAGATTGGTGTGTGATATGAAGCTGTTGAAGTGGCAAACAAATGCAAAACAGTGGAACAGCGGTGGCATTGCTGCAGCTTCGTGGCCGAATACCTATTTCAGTCGATCATCTGCACAGCTCAGCCCTTTAACCTTGTTCTTCCTCTGGTGGAGTCTACAAGGACGTAGATTTGGTTTCAGAGTACATTTTAATCAGGCATCTCTGGACCTGTTTGGACATCAAACTTCATGTTTGCAATATGTTAATGCGGTCTCTTTTTTGTCACTTATGGATACTGTATGTTTATGAAGGGAAGAAAAAATTAACAAAGTATGAAAGAAAATCAACAAAATGAGCCAAAAAAGATAAAAAAAAGAATCAGGAAAGTTAGATAAATGAAAAAAAAATACAAATAAACAGTTAAAAATGTTTTTAAAAAATGTACATAACCATGAATAAAATAAGCAGCGAAATGAACTAGCAAAATCAAAAATCAAAAAAACATGCAACAAAATGAGCAATCATTTACAAAACCATTAGGAAAATTCAAGAAAATTAAATAAATAAAGAAAATTAACTAAATTAACTACACAATAAAGAAAAATAAAATATATGAACAAGAAAATGAACCAAAATAAGCAACAAAACAGGACCAGAAATTCATGAAAAGCTGACATCAACAGTTTTACTGTATGGTAAATGGATTCACATATTGTAAAAAAAAATTTATTTTGTTTATTTATTTATTCATTTCTGTTCAGTCTTTTGTTTTTAATTTTCTTAATTATTTTTTGGTACCGTAGAAATTGTTTTGTTCTCCGTCCATCCTTTTTCTACCCCTTAATCATCACAAGGGTCATTCACACTCACATTCATACCTATGGACAATTTCGTGACCAGTTCACCCAACCCCCTAGTGCATGTTTTTGGTTGTGGGAGGAAGCCGGAGAACCCGGTGAGAACCCACGCAGGCATGGGGAGAACATGCAAACTCCACACAGAAAGACCCTACATGAATGCTGTTATGTTCTTTTTTGGATTTTTTTTTTCTTTAGTATTTGGATTATTTGGGTGATACTGTTCATTTTCTTCATGCTTTTGTTCACTTTTTGAGCCTGTTTTATATGCATTTTATGCTAAAGATAATTCCATTTATTAGGGTGAGGATTTACCTTATTTTACCTTTTGTATTTAACTCATTTTTTTGTTTAATTTATTATTCATTAAAATAAGAAAATCCACAGAACAGTCTAAAAAATCTAATTCAATTAACAAAATAATAAAGAAAATGAATAATAATGAACAAAGTTATTACTGAGCCCCTTGTTGAACAAAACTGCTATTATTTATACAAAAAGAGACAACAAAGTTAGATACATTTAAAGTTATTTAAATTCAAGTAAATTTAACCTGTTTTATTGATCGCAGGGATATACAGGGATGTACATTTTCTTAATATTGAGGGTGATGAATGTCCCTCATCCTCCTGAAATCTACACCTGTGGAAAGGAACCAAGCATAGCAATGCTACTGTACTTCCCTTGTTTTGCAAAATCATCTCTTTCTCCCTGTGGAGCAGGAGCTTCAGTAATTGTTCCCATTAAATCCATGTGTAAGAGGTACAGTGATACAGTGATAGAGGTAAAATGAGGCCTGGTATAAATGTAAGGTGAGAATGTTCACAAGGGTGTTATCACACTTCTGCCTATTAAATCTGACATCAGAGACACTGTGGGATCATTAAAAGTTGAGTCGGCTCCAGTGGCTGCAAAAGGTACCGCACTCACATGAGACCACTGTCATGTTGGAAAAACAAAGCACCAGCACCAATTTGTTTGCAGGTTTTTACCGTGAAAACATTGCTCCTGTTCCCTGACAGCAGGCACCGCTAACCCAAAAGCTTGTGGCATTCTTCAGCTGGTTTTTGTCTATTAAGAAAAAGGGGGAAAAGCATAAACATGGCAGTGGTTCTCAACAGGAGGGTGGGGACCAAAAGTGGTTCATTGACTTGTTCTATGTGGGTCCCTGAAGTGTGTGTTATAAAATAGAAATCTATATATACTTTATCGCGTTTTAACTGTACTTCATTTTAATCTTCATTTACTTACTATCCCCTGCAGGAATGAAGTTGTGTGTGTGGGTTGGG
>JAQQAE010003189.1:0-20665 GCA_029823295.1 Pseudamia nigra | reverse complement strand
CTCCAACGGCGTTTCAGAGAAGATGGCAGTACATCCAACCGGCCTCACAACCACAGACCATGTGTATATATGTTCACTGGTTGTTCGTGTTTTTTTTTTCATTTTATGGCTATTTTGTCCAATATCTTTATTTTTTTCATTGTTTCCTGGAATGTTTTGTTCATTTTCATTCATTTTTTCTTATTATCCTGCAGAATTTATGTTCGTTTTTGGTGATTTTGTGAATATACTGATTCTATTTGTCCATGTTTATTGAATATTTGTTAATATTTATTCCTTTGTTCATCATTTGCTCATTTTGTTAATTTAATTTTTTATTCTGACAATTTTATATTTATTTTAGTTAACTGTCAATATTTGGTTCAGTTTTTGGTCTGTTTTGTCCACTTGGATATTATTTTGTTACATTTTTCTTCATTATCTTCATTATTGTCTTAATTTTGTTGTTTCGTTATACATGTTGCAGACTGTTTTGCACTTCTTTGCTTGAATTCTTAAATATTTGCTCATTGTAGTTCATGTTTGTTTATTTTATGGTTACTTTGTCCAATATCTTTCTTTTTTATGGTTTTCTTGTTTTATTCATATTTATTCACTTTCTTTATTATTTTGTTCATTTTTGGTGATTTTGTGAATATTTTGAGCATTTTCGCTAGATTTTGATAATTTTTTAAAAATCATTTTGTTCATCTTTTACTCATCTTTATTTTAGTTAATTTAGTCAGTATTTAGTTAAGGTCCTGGTCTGTTGTGTTCATTATTTTCATTATTGTCTGAATTTTGTTTATTATTTTTCTTTGCTAATATACTTAAACATTGGTTCATTGAAGTTAATGTTTTATGGCTATTTTGTCCAATTTATGATTTTTAAAATTGATTTCTTAAATGGTCATATTGTGAATATTTATTTTATTTCACTTTCACTTTTAGTTCAATTTCTTAGTTATTTTGTCCATTTTGTTTGTTTTTGTTCATTTTGTGGATTACATAGCTATTTTTTGTATTTTGCTGTTCGCTGCCTCCAAAATGAACAAAAACATTACAGTATGTATGTATCTTATTATATTTCACTTACAGTAGTACCCTGTCTTACGAGTGCATCAACATATGACTTTTTCATGTTATGAGTAAGACGTCATGCAAAATTTTGCACCGGCTCATGAGCAAAGACTCAGGTTACGAGTAAAATAGTTCCCGAGAGCGTGTGCTCTCACTCTCGGCTTCTCCCGGCAGACCGGAAGCTTAGAAGTGTAACTCGCTCTGTATTGTGCTTCATATCTGTGCCTTTTGTCAGCTGAAATAGTGTTTTGTTTTGTGTTTTTTCATCATGGGACTTAAGAAAACCTGCAATATGGACCTGTAATCCTTCAGCCCGTGGACCAGCAAGTGATCTCTAACTTCAAGAAGCTCTACACAAAGCACTTGTTCAGGCGGTGTTTTGAGGTCACCGAGAACACTGAGGTAACTCCTTCATCAGTTTGGAAAGGATCATTTCAACATTATCATGGCCCTCAAAATCATAGATTCATCATGACAGGGTGTTACTCAGAGGACCTTGACCTCCGCCATCAAAAAAGACTACAAATTACTCCAGCTTCTGGCTTTGCCTCTTAAAGCATGTGATAGCTGACACCGAAAGGCAGCAGAGGAAGTAAAACAACGCTAACACACATTTTAATCCACAAAATGGCCCTAAAGTAACTTCTTTTTCACAGGACTCACACAGGGGCAGCAGTAGGCTAACGCAGGCAGCTGTAAACAGGTGTTGACAGGTCACATTAACCGTCATTGGTTAGAAGGTGCGCTTGATTTACACTGCAGGTCACACCGACTCAAATACAAAAAAAGAAAATCCCTTGTTCTACTGTACTTTTAATTTTCAAAGGATTGTACTGTATCATTTAAGAGGAAATGACTTTCACTCGGAGTTGTCCAGTAATATGTGTTATGGGGTGGTCTTTATTAATGACCTCAAGTCTGAAACATTTACTGTCACAGGGGGTCTGTGCTTCTGTTCCAGGAAGTGTTATTATAAAAATGTTTCTTTAACCTTTTAAGGCTCATAGAGGAGACACTGAACATAAATGACAAATGACAAATGATGACCTTTTCAGAATGGCAATGTTAGTGAGTCTATTAAAAATTCAACTGGAATCATCCAAGGGTAGAAAACACTGTTCTTCAGTCTGATGTTTGAATATAAACAGCAGCTTTTTAGCCAATACTTTAATTCTTCATTTCCTCTAGTGTTATTATCACTCATGATATACTGTAGATGTGGATGGAATTCAGGCTGCACATACTGTATATGAAGAACTTAAAAATGTAATTGTCTTGACTGTGACCCTCACGAGGATTAAGGGGTAGAAAATGGATGGATGGATGGATGTGTGACTAACCCAAACCCACAGCCTGGTTTATGTGAGGTTGTTAAAACCAATGTAGGCAAAGTACCTTCAGACACGGGTTTTCAACCAGTGGTCCACATCCCACTGGTGGTCTGTGAAGGCATTGCAAGTGGTTTCAATGTCTAGCCAACACTATCATGGGTGGTGTCGGGCTGATTTTCCAGAGCTTGCAGTAAAAGCATTAAAGTGTTTTTTTATCTTTTGAAACCACACATCTCTGTGAGAGTGGATTTTCCACAGTGGCAAAAATACGTACAGGGCAAAGCTGGAGCCAGAGAATGATATGAGACTGTCCTTATCTGCTGCCACACTGCCAAAAATAGACTCTGTGCATTTCACCACGCAAGGAAATCACAGGTAAGAAAAAAAAAAAACAAACTTCTCAACACCTGTCCTCATACTGAAAAACAGTGGTCCCCAGGCTACTTCTTAGTCAGAATGGTGGTCCCTGGATCAAAATCGGTTAAAATCCCCTGCTTTAACAAGACCCCAGTAGGGAAGAGGATCAAGAACCGGTTCTTGTTGTGAACTGGTTCCCAGTGGCTCAATTCCTTGGGATCATTACCCTGATTGCCTTAACAGTTCTGCAATCAATCTTATCATGGTGTCAAATATACAGTGTGCTGTGTTGTTTACAACGTATCCAATGTGTCATCAGGGCAGAAGCATCTTAAAGCGTGGTTATACTGTATTTCACATGTAATGATGATAGGAGGCACTCACACTGTCATTTCTTTTAAGGGAGGAAGTTCCTCAAACATCCACAAACATTGATGTGCAATTTTATGCAGCAAGCAATACCACAAATTTGACAGCCTGCAAAGCAGCAGCTGCAGCATGACTGTGCAGCATCCGTTCCAAAAAAGTCAAAACTCAAACTAAAGTGACATTGTTTCTTTTTATGTAAAGTTCTGCAAAAGAATTTTTAATGTTTTTCAGTTTTATGGTTCATAAATATCACAATGTTTTGTTTCTACGGTTCTAGAGATAAAAATATAAGCAAAAATGAATAGTAGTAAGCCAGTCTGTACCCTTCCTTCAACCAATAAGAACTGATAAGAGAATCTTTAAGGGATTGAATTGATAAGCAATATCGATAGTGAAATCAGAATTGTTAAATTCTTATTAATTCCCGTCCCAGACCCCAAAGAGAGAAATTCCCAGATTATGTTTGAGCTTTCTTATAAACATCACAAACAAAGTAGATGTGCTACATTGTCCTTATTTATACTGTTATTTTACTTATTACATACAAAATATTATTTTGTGTGCATTTTCATCAAGCTACATACATTGTTCATGAACCAGTTACTTCAAGTGTTCTGATTAATAACTCTTGGCTTAATTCCATGTGGAAAACATTTTCTCTATTACAGTGGAAGTGCAATATCACATAGTTGAGCCCACCAGATCAATGTAACAAATCACTGTTGCCCTTTTTTGCTGCTATTACATCATGTCTACCACAAGTCCTTTAGCTTTTAGTCTCAAAGGCGTTAGGGACACTTGGCTCATCAAAAAGTCTATGTATCTCCTTCACAGAGCCAGCAGTGTTTCCCTTGTAGTCTCATGAATGTTTTAGTAGTAGTGCACTCTTCCAATAGTCCCTGTTCCTGTGCCCAGGATGTCAGGCTGCCCGTTTCTCCAGATTTCACGTATGATCCGTTCCCTCTCCTCCAGCCGCTGGGCCCGCTCCAGTTCCTCAGCTGAAGTAAAAACGTTCACACTCCCATCTGACTGGCTGATATGATTACCAATAGGGATTTCTGTGCTGGGCAGTGGGATTGGCACCTCTACATCATCCCCTTCTTCATCCTCCTCATCTTCACTCTCCTCATCTTCCTGGCTTATGTCTTTTAATTGTTTTTTCTCAGGCGTGGAAGGGGCAACGTTCGTCCGGGGCTTACAGGAGATGCGGATAACCAGGAGGCAGAGTGTCAGCACCAGTCCGAAACACACGCCGAGCACAAAGTACAGACCAAAGCTCTCTGGATTTGCTGCGGAAAAGGCAGAAATGAGCATGAAATAATGTCAAAGGATGCTGCTTAAACACTGAATACAGTTTACAGACACTAGTATAACTGTGCATTACATTCAAAGCAAAGTTTCTAAATGTTGCACAAAAGAAACAGGTAGGTTGACATCAGTTCATCTGAAGTGAACAAATTAGGTTACAAAGTAACATCAGAAGGTGTTGGTAAACATGACATGGATGTAACAAAGAGCAGAGGAAGAGCAATGGCTGGCATAACTTCTTATGATGTGGTCTCTTCATAGAGGCAGGTTTTTTTAAATTTTGCCTACTTTTTTGCTCTTCTACAGTATCTCCCTTTATGTTAAGGATTCAAGTTTTTATTAGTCAACTTAATGTCAATTTAATTTCTACACCTCAGTTTGGGAGCAGATTTCTAATAATAATGTCCTGTTGTTGTCATCTACATGTGCTGCATCTCCTCATACTTGACACTGACTGGTTTCTAGACGGTGTGCACCTAATGCATGCGATATAAGAACATCCATGGACTGGTGTTAATATGCTTAATATTTTTAACTTCTTCCATTCAAATTCTGTTGTTGCTTCAACAACCTGTGATTGCTCTAAATGTTTAGAGTCTTCAAAAAAATATTTCAATTCTGTTTGTCTCTCAATCTGCACCAAGACCACCTCTTTCAGTCAGATCAGCGGTCAGAAACTTTGTTAATCTAAAAAGCCATTGTTAGACAGAAAGTTAACATACATCTTTTTTGAGAGCCACATGACACATGATGCACTGTTTATCTGGCAGTGTGTTAAAAATATACTATTACTTTATTGGCTTTTGTTCATCTTGTTTATTATCTTGATTATTTTATACATTATTAATTGTATTTATTATGATTATTTTAGCTAAATGTTAACTTTGTGAAATATTTTGTTCATTATTTGTTATTCAAAAGCCATCTCAGGGGAATCTGATGGAGCTTGTATTTTGAGTTTGTCTAAATTTTACTTGGTCCATCAACCATTTCTAAATGCAATACTTTGAAATGTGTGTAAAATTATATTGAGGGAAATACTGTACTGTACTACAGAGGCTGGAGAGAAAACCTTACCCTTGATGTGTGCATATGCAGCTATGGTGTTGCTCAAAAGGTCCATTTCTTTCTTCTTCACATCCATGCTGATTGTGATTTTTTCCTCCACACCTGGAAAACAACAAGCACATCATATTGCATCTGCCATTAGCACTGAACACAATGCAGAGCCAGACAATCCTGGGATTAGACTCCAAATCATTGCCTTCTTAGGTCCTTTCACTCTGTTGAAATCTCTTCCAGATACCCATCCTACAGTGTCACATTCTGAGCAGGACGTGGACTTCCAACCCACTGAACACAGCACTTCTTCATGTGTTATCAGGTGGGTGGGATGAGCCCTGCAAGTGTCAAACAAAAGCTCCTCTGTGTCGTCTCTGAGTACCGGCTTCGACTAGGATCATCATAACGCATTTGGCACATGTCACCGTTTTTCTTTGAGAACCAGGACGGGCCTCTGTAAAAGAGGTCAAGTGTCAATTTTCCTCAAAGGGCTCTTTCCGGCCTTAGGGACTCCAGATCAATTTGTGACGCTGGGTGAAAAAGGCCCGAGCATTGTTGTTTTATCTGTGTTATTTGGATACTGTGTCCTTGACATTTCAGGTTTTTGTCACCTTGGCTTCCTGCAAGCCTGAGACATTGTGTTTTGACCTTTCAAATGCAATTTCCTGGGCCTTTTAGCCACAAGTCGAGTCCTGTTTTCAGTCCTTTGTACGTTTGCACTCATGTTCATTAATTTGCTTTGTTCATAGCTATTTGTGTTGCCTTCATCCATTTGGAGAAACAAGCTATTTTCCATCTAAAAGAAGGCATTTATTGGGCTTCTTTTCTATTAGCCTCTTTTAGCTTGTTGTTGTTCAGCTTTTTCCTGTTTTCTCTTGCCGACTTTGGTTTTTCTCTGCTGTTTGCTGGTTTGTTAACATTTTCCACCTCCCTGGCTTGATGACATCATGGCGTTGCACTTTGAAACATGTGAGCGTGTTGATGGCAACAGAGGACAGACCAGTTCAAAATGAAAGGAGATGCCTTTAAACTTTCCAGCTAATGTTCACACCATTGCTCTTAAACACGTGTTTCGTGTTGTGGCTGACTGTGGAAAAAAGCAGTCTATTCACAAGAAACGATGACTAACTCTGAAGCCATTCCACTCTAACCTGTGTGCACTGCACTAAGTTGAAACACATGTCAGAGTGCCTACACATGGATCATATGGATGTCTTCAAATTGCATAAACCACATGTTTGTGTTTGCATTTACCTCTAAATTGTATCCATTGATAACCTCAGTGCCTGATTTCTATCACAGTGAGAATACTTCAGTGATTTATGCAGCAGTTCAGCATCTTTGTTGATGCAGCTTTCAGTCAAATTCAAGTATAAACCTCTCACACGTAAACCATATTTAATGTGGTTCAATAGTGAACTTTAGAACACAACGCACTTTGTTTATTTCTGCTTTTCCCCTGTAAAAACAGAAATAAACAAAGTGGAGAACAGATAAAGTAGAAAACTTACCACAAAACAAAACTCTGACGTATTTAATGCCAACTCATGGTGTAATGAGCAGCTGGAGAACGGATCGTATACGATAGCACCTCTGTTTCTCTCAGTGCTGTTGCAGAATCAGGCTCCGTGATCTTTGGTCCTCAGGCTAAACAGTTCATTTGGCCACCCTGGGACAAGAGCAAACACACACAGACACACACACGTCAAGCTACATTAGATCCAAACCAACTGAGACGACTGCAATGCAAACACGAACAGGCCTAGTGCAGGATATACTGTATGGTCGAGCAAGAGACTAGAGACGGTGCTTTAGTTTTCAGCAGCTGAACTGTACTGTCTTGAATGTACACAGGATCTAATGAACAGTATGTATGATAAATATACATTAACAGCATTTTGGCCCCTTATTAGATATAAAGTGTTATTAATCCTTTATTGTTTGCGACCATATTATGACATAACAACCAGGCCAATAACTAACACTTTTACCTTAATGACCTCTAGTGGTTTACTATTCATGTTAAGAAAAGTAAGGGAATTATTTGACGTGAGAAATGCTCTGCTGAGTCTCGGCAACAACAATCATTGTGCTAACAGGAAGTTTATGTTGGAGTCTATGTAGAGGAGCTACTTTGTTGGTGTAAGTTAACTTCAATTCTAAGCGGACAGTGTCTTCTGTTGCATGTTCCTGCTACTGTCAGTGAACAGAGTTGAGGTACTGAGAAAGTTGGGAGTGGGTGTGAGGACACCCCATCTGCAAATACTCCATCTGATCTTTTTTTTACAGTTACTGACTTCTGGAACTCACTGAGTGCAACACTTTTCACATTGCCTGGGTAATGTACAATGTAATATTTAGGCTCACGTGTCTGTAACCTCAGTCCAACTATTTTGCCAATTGTGGACACAACACGAGTGGTAAATATCTTTTAAGGGGCAAGAAACTCACATTGGTGTTTATAAAGCCCTTTGGGCTGAAGACTACGGTACAATCATGATACTTTTTCACTTGTACATATGATTGAGCCCTTCTAATTTATTTTCATGTTCCAGCGTTGGATGTATTGAGAATTCTGTGCTCTACACGTCTATGGGATGATCTTAGGATGTTCTTACAGTTTTGGGTTACAAAATGATGGGAATTTTTTTTGCATAATGTTTGTGTTATTCTGATGTCTGGGTCCCTGTTAATGAAGGTTAAACCAGAAGTTTAGCGGTTTGATCCGTGGCCTCTCATGTCCAGACGCTGAAGCGTCCTTGAGCAAGACACTTTGGCCTTTGGTAACTGGTGTGTGAATGGGTGAATGGAAAGCAGTGTAAAGCACTTTGAGTAGAAAGGCGCTATATAAGTGCAAGACTGTTTACCGTATGGTGATTTTTTTTTTAGATTGATAATGTGTAAAACATGGAAAACAAAAGTTGCTTATTTTTTTAAACGCGTTGTATTTTTATGCTAGTTTAAATTTGTATGTCTGACATGATATTTACAAATGAGATATCTGTGCATAACCAGGCAAGCAGATTCTAATCCCAGTTGTGATTTTGCTCACAGTAAACGCTGCACGACCTTTTTCAAATTTTGGAGCCATGGCACCTACAATGGTTAGATGCTGCTCCTCAGCCTTATAATTATCGGTGTAAATTTCAGGGGGGCAGCTCTTTGTACTCTGAAAATTCCACTTTACTGGCATTTTTGTTCACTGTTGGTTCATCTCATTTTCTTGATGTTGATCTTTAGAAGATTTTGTTAATTTGATTTAGAACTTATTTTGTTAATTTTGCTGTACTGTTTTGAATGACAGCGCATGCTACTGTAATCATTTTTATTTCATTTTTTGCTTGTTTGTTACTTTTTCTTGATTATTTGTTATATTTTTCTTCATTTTGTTACTTATTTTTGCTTATTTTTCTTATCCTATCTTTTTCTAGACCATTTCTGTTAATTTTCCTCATTTTCTCGATTACTTTGTTCAGTTTGACTCATTTTCTTGACTGTTTAGATTATTTTTCCTCATTTTTCTGGTTATGTAGTTGTTTGTTTTATTGCCTCATACTGTACATATCATTGTATGTTGTCCTTGTCGCCTCTGACTGTCACTGTTAATAAGAACTGGTTCTCAGTTGACTTACCTGGTCAAAAAAAAGTTAAATAAATAAATGTAATACTCATTTTCTTGATTATTTTGCCCCTCCAGGTTCAGACTAAATGTTTGCCCTTGCTTATAATCACAGGAAAAACCGTGATATTGTCTATATATCTCCTTATGATGTATTACACAAAGAGTGTCTTTTTTTGTATTTCTTCATTATATTCACTGAAACCACAGAAAGTTGTGTAAAATCCTACAGCAGAATCCCTACAGTCACTTTTTATATAGTGAAAGCTCTGTAGCTTTCTGGGGTTAGAGCGTTACATGCTAGGTGGGGGGTCAAGGGCTGTGAAAACGCTGTGCTGTGAAATTTTCTAACTTGTAGCCCTGTTTAGGAAAAGCTCCTGTGCCAGCTGCAGTTGGTTTAGCAGAGCCTCTGTGCTTTCCAGGGCAGAATTTCTTGCTGACTCTTGGCAGATCCTATGTACACTGCACAGTGCCTGACCGAGACAGTGCTTTGGGCTAGTGACAGAGCGGTCCCTATGGCAACTGCTTTCCCAGGACAAGGCCACCCCCTCGATTCCCCAGGGACAGAGACGATGGGGCCTTTTGTTTCTGCGTCCCACCACACCATAGGGATGGACCTCCGTGCTGTCTCTTTCCTGTCGAGCTTCCTTCCTTTCTTTTCAATTATGATCCAGTTTATGCCCCCCTCCCCACTGAGACTAATCCCTCCTTACTAATGGAATCTATGCTTCATTATCCAAACAGAGCCCAACAACATGAGCTTTCCATGGAGATATTTTGTTTTTGTCACAAGGGTAATAAAGTGAATGGCTCAAATGTCTAGAGTTGCTCTTCAAGCCAAGGTCAAAGCTAGTGATCGAACACCTCCAGCCTCTTCTCACGCTGGAATGCAAATGCCGACCTGAGCCACATCAGGCATCTGTTACTGGTTGTTAACGACAACTGGAAACTTGTTTAAAGCCTATCTAAATGCTAATTATCCTACCCAGTTGTTTTGTCATGTTTTTGTTTTACCCCAAGAAGGAAATTATTAACAGACTCCCTGCTGCCTGGCTATGTGTGATCCCATGACTCAACTTACAGTCAAATGACCCAATTTATAACACTACAGCCTTGAAAAATGTACATTTATTGTAACAGTACAGTCATGCTTTGAACTTATTCAAGTTTAAAGATCCCATCTAAACTTAAATTTGTATCTGTCCCATTTATGTGCCTATTAACCCTTAAATGGTTTCTGAATAGTGAGACATATGTATGCATATTTGACAATCTGTAGGAGAAGGGGAATTAAGATTGTGAAAGTTATATCATTATAAACAGTGAAGATGGATTAGTGAACTCCTCAAGTCATGTGACTTTATGGGTGGTGTGGAAGTAACTCAAAGTTGTAATGCTGCCAGTGGCTGCTAGGGGCCATTCAGTGGGCTCCAAGAAGTCCTGAATCCCTTAGTTACATTGGACTTCTCTCAGAAAATACTAAGTAACTATATTTTTGTCATGAGTCATCATAGTCTCAATCAATTTATTTGGACCCTCTAATGAGTGATCTGGTGGTCAATCTTTAACTTTTTGCTCCATTATTAACATATTACATCAAATAATCCGACAAATCTCTGTCATGGTGGAGTTTGATTGACAGGAGCATCATTTTACCTCAGATGCGCCCAACTGTAGTGCTTACACTAATAATAACGCAGTGATGACTTTGTTTGACGATGCTTGGTGAAGTCTTACTGAGTCGGTAAGCATGTATTAGCTTACCCATAAGACCCCTAACACACAACACTCCTGGAGCTCTGCCACCGTTTGTCCAAATATGGTCACATCCTGTTTTTGGCTCCAAAAATGTCAGCGGGGAGTCACAACCAGCCTGGCCTCAAACGGCTGTTCAGAAACCAATGGGTGACACCACAGTCTATTGCTCACATATTGGCACAATGTCCACAAGGTCCAAAATGTCTGCCTACGTATGTGGACAAGTGAGTGTGAACGTTGAATATTTTTATTTTGAGGCCTACACTTACACTACACACAGGTAATAAATCATACAGAAGTGTGAAACATTAATTACTGTTTATTTTACTTCTAAATTAGTGATTAATTTACCCAATTGGACTTTCATGATCCTCATACGGCAAGGGTCGTGATTGAATTCTTAAGACTGAATAATGTTGGTACTTCCCTAGCCACCTTTCTCACCAGATATGTTGCCCATAGAACACTGATGGGATAATCTGGATCGGCGTTTTCGAGCCCGTATCCCCATCCCGAACACTGTTACACAGCTTCAACATGCCTTACGGGAGGAGTGGCAGGCCCTACCACAACATGAAATCTATCATTTAGAGCTTTCAAGGCAACAAAGATTAGCAACATCAATTGCAGCACATGGTGGTCAGTAGCACATTAGTGACTGTATTCTCATTCAGAGCGATTTTTAGAATTATTACATTATTAGAATATACTTGAGTTTCTTTTGTTGTTCAGTATATATCCTGATACATACAATTATCACAATATAAAAATGTATCATAATATGCAGAATTATTGATGCATCTTTAGGCCTATGTATAACTGTGTATTACTTAGTTGCATCATCAACCATCTGTAGACTAATATGATGCCACTAGTTCTGGAATAATGTCTCCTGATTTGAGGTCTGAACTGTGTACTGTACTTCAAAAAGACAGGACAACGTGTGCTGTGAGGATAGATTGCATGATTTCACAAAAAGTGATAAAGGAGTTTGGCTGGGATGACTTTAGCTAAGCACAACAAGCCAACAAACAAAACTGTTTTTTTTTTACACATTAAACTCACACCATCAACCTAACTTCAGCAATAGAACTGAGAAAGTTTCAAAAATCACAATCCCATAAGGTGTTTTTTTTCTCAGATTTTCATGAGCAAATACTCTGTAATAGTCATTTAAAGCTATAAAACTCATCATTGTGTGACAGTGTTGGGGGGGTTACTTGTGCAAAGCGACTGCATGGATCAGATGTTTCAGTTTAATCCTGTTAAAAACCTTCTTGACATGAACCTTATGTATTTTTCCTGTTTGAATATGAAAGATTATGTGATATGTGAAAATGAGAATTGGTTTTGTCCCACAACCAAAAACATGCACTAGGGGGTTAGGTGAATTGGTCACTCTAAATTGTCCATAGGAATGAATGTGAGTGTGAATGGTTGTCTGTCTCTGTGTCAGCCCTGCGATGAACAGGCGACTCATCCAGGGTGTACCCTGCCTTCGCACAAGTCAGCTGGGATAGGCTCCAGCACCCCCCCCCAACAATCATGAGGATTAAGGGGTAGAAAATGGATGGATGGATGGTTTTGTCCACGTAAAATGAAAAAAGTAAGCATTAAGTCGACATAACAAACACAATTCATTATAAAGGAACATTTTAATCCAGAAATTTGCCCAAAAACCAACAAAAATCATTTCCCACAATCAACAAGAAAGCTGAAGAAGAAAATTGGCAAAATGAACAGAAAGCGAACCAAAATGACAAAAAATTAAGGAAATAATTAAATCAAACTCAACTTGGACAAAGGAACAGGACAAAAATATACATAGGCTGATTAAAATGATAATATATTCCACAAAAATTAAACAAAATAATGAATAAAAATGAACAAAAAGGGGGGAAAAAATCCACAAACTGAGCAAGTAATGAACCAAATTTTGCAAAATTAAAGGCTTTACTGCTTAAAATTAGGTTGAATATTTTAATAGAGTGGGAAAAAGGATCAGCGTCAAATATATCAAAGTAATACAGAACCAGATAACAGGATCCAACAAGATGAAAAGTAAGGTAATTTCATAGTAGGATTGACAAAGTCTGACATATTTTTCTACATTTGGGATTATGAGAAGCATTTTTGTGCCATAAGACATTTGGACGCCACAGGTTATATTTATTTAGTCTTCCCAACAGTGTGCATAAAGCTAAAAACAAATCTAAAAATATATACAAGTTTTTTCGCTGATCGGACAAAACCTGTGTTAGCACGTGCTTCTGTGCCAGGTCTGGGCGTCAGTGACATTAAACAATACTATTTTTTTGTCTGTGCTTTGCTTATCATCTGCTTTTTCCTGGCCTCATATCCTGAAGTTAAACACTCATGCATCCTCTTCCTGAGTCATTTGGAGGCTCTTTTGCATTGTTTACACGACACTCACTAAATAAAAGTATGTAATAATAAAGTTTGCAAAGTGACAGAGGTGATTATCCTTAAAATTCATACATTTGTATTAGACCAAAGCAGCATATGAGCAAGGCCAGTAAAAACACAGTATGGTTGTGTACAGCTACAGGGTAACTGTTATAGTGACATGTATTTTTTGTTGTGATAGGTAATGAAGGAGGTTTATCATAGTAAACATTTTTCATCCATTCATAGATCCATCCAGCAGGAGACAGCATGTGAAATCAAGAAGAAAGCAATAAATGTCACACAAATATTACATACTAGAGACAGTAAGTTAGATTTAGCTAAAAGTTTAAACATTTCCACACAGATGGGCTGGCATAGGCATATTTAATGTAGTAATAGTAGAACCCTGTGTCTGTGTGTGCACGTCTGCCTGTGTGCAGTGGAGCGTGAGAGCAGATGCACCACACATCACTCCGAAAGGGAAGAGAGAATACAGGAAAAAAGAAAGTGGAACCAACAGAGGTGGGAGAACACTGTATTTCTGCCCAGTACTGATTGAAAAGAAGTGGTTTGATGTTGGATCTCATCCATACAGTGCACTATGGCATGCAGAGGTCAGGACACATAGTGTACGCTAGATTTGCATACATTTGCAGCTGATTTAGTTGCACAGTGTGCTATACATTCACGTACACGTTTCTAAAATCGCAGTGTATGCCAGGCTTAATCAAAGAAGCCTAGACGTCCCTCTCCCCACCCATGCATTGGAGGAGATGTTCCCAGGCCAGCTGAGAGACATAGCCCCTCCAGTGTGTCCTGGGTCTGCCCTGGGGTTTCCTCCCAGATGGATATGCCTGAAACGCCTTATCACAGAAGCATCCAGGAAGCAACAGGATCAGATGCCTGTGCCACTTCAACTGGCTCTTCTGGATGTGGAGGAGCAGTGGTTTGACGCTGAGCTCCTCCCAGATGGCCGACCCTCTCTCCCTATCCCTAAGGGAGAGCCCAGACACCCTGCAGAGGAAACTCATTACAATCGCTTATATCTAAGATCTTATTGTTTTGTCACAAAGATCAAAATTTTTACCGGCGCAAAATCACTGACACATGGTTTTATTCTTTTTGCGTCTTTTACGTCATTTTCTTCTTTTCAGTGTCTTTTATCTATGTTTTGTATTTTCTTTGTTTTCATCATTCTGTGCCCTTTTGTGTCTTTTACATCGTCTTCTATTTGTTTATTTTTTAACAATTTTTTTGATATTTGAGTTTTTATGCATTTTTGTTGTTTACTGTACATCATTTTCTTCTGGGGACTTTTACATATTTTCATCTTCTTTCTGTGTTTTTGTTTTGATTTCATTTTTTTAAACAGATACATCATTTTATGTCTTTTACATCTTTGTTTTTTTCTTGTCTTTTATGCCTCTTAGCATCTTTACGTGGCTTTGGTCTTCTAGCATTCTTTACTTACTTTTTAAAGATTTTGTATTGTTTACTGTACATCATTTTGTCTTTTTGTTTGTCGCTGTTTTGTTTGTCGTTTTGTTTGTCTTTTTGTTTTGTCTTTTTGTCTTTTACGCTGGTGTCATTTTTTTCTCATCCTTTATGTCTTTTTGTTTCCTCTGTATTGTTTTGGTCTTTTTATATCCTTTATAGTTCTTCAGCTTTTAATCAGGAGGAAAACTTAGCCTTTAAATTTCAATAAAACAGTGATACAGTACATAGCATTATTGACTGATAGTATGACTACAAGCTTGGCCACATCAACCAGCTCGGTGGGGTTGTGGTCTGAGAAGGTCAAGATTTATTTTTGGTTTGGAATAAGACGCTCCAAACAATTTTTGCTGTTATCCACCTTTGCTTAACCACAATGGCTCTTCCTTCCGTTTCCGCAGGGATGTCCATGTCAAAGCCTTCCTTTGGCATCATCGCTATTGTTCAAGATAAGATTGTTAAGAATGAATGAGTTCTCTGCTGTACACAGATGTCATACGGGTGATTCATCATCCACCAAAACTAAGACTGGTCACAGAATAGCAGCACTTCTCCCTGGATGCTTGTTCCATAAACCATCCAACCACAGCGCTCTTCATCCACAATGAAGAAGTCAAGTAATAACCCTAGAGTGGGATTTATGCAGGGAGTCAAGCCGCATTTGATTTATAGATGGAAGATGAAAAAGTGGGATTATTCATGGGAGCAGACCGGTGTTATTTCCTCATTGGTAATGACACACGCTGAACCGCAGAAGGAAAGAAATATTTTTAATACTTGGAATTTCTGCAGAGCCACAACAATTCCTGGCCAAACACTCTGCAGTTTGATTCAGATGAAGCATCACATCAACATATTGTTTTGCAGAAATGAAGGGTAAAATTTATTGCATGACGTGCTCTTGCTGGTGCTACTGAAAAAGAAATCAGTCTGGGCTTAATGATGCACGGCAGCATCAAACAACGCAATCTGGCTAATTTATTTTCTATTTTCAGCCTGGAGAGCAGATTCTCCACTGGCATTTTCCCCCTTAAATAAATATACTGAGTCCAAGCTCAGTTTTTCCCTCGTTCATGGACAAATTCCCTCATGATCAAAGGTTAACAGCTATAGCCACAAACTGCCAAAGAATCTGAAACTGTATCACAAAAATATCTGCTGGGTTTTTCTGCAGGTCATTCATCACACACCTGTAGTCAAGCCAGAAAATGGTCCCAAAGTACTAAAACACACTGAAGCTTCCAATTCTCCAGGAAAGGACAGAGGTGCAGGGTAGTACTTTCAACCCGGTAAACAGAAAATTCATCCAAACCGAGAGCTCTGCTTACAGCGTCTGTAAAAACACTCATGAAAGCCCACGGGGTGAAGGTAATTTTTTAAAGAACCCACTGCAAGTTGTATTTTACACATCCAGAGAGGTTGCAGAGGGCATTTATGTAGAAAGTAAGAGTGCATTTCTTCCTAGTTGTTCTTGACATGTAGATCTTGGGTTTCAAGCTGTGCTAAGTGTTGATGTTGCTTCCTCCTTGTCAAGGTCTGCCAGAGTATCAGACTGAGAGGAAAGTTGTATTTGGAAACAGGACAGACGTATGGTGGACGTCAAGATAGAAGTGTGGAGAACCAGGTAAGGTTGACCACAGATAGTGGTTGGAAGCCAATCAGCTTTTTCTTTTCACTTTGTTTAAATGAGTTTCACACAGCCAGACCACTATCAATCCTTCATGTTTGTGCAATGCAACACTAAACAAGGGCCTGTCATAATCCATTATCAATTTGGAGTAGGGCTATACCTCTAGGTTTTTTTTTTTACTTCTTTTAGGCCCTGTTCAGACCTTACATTAACATCCTGGAACATTTGATCACGTCTACTCACATGCAGACAGCACTGTCACTATCGGCTCCACCAGGACCATTTAGAGGTACTGTAGCATTTGTATTGTCTCATTCAGTATATCAGTCCTGGGATGCATACTGTCTACTCTGATGATTTGTTTTGTCTGACACGTCAGCTCCATATTATTCAACGCTATTGGAATATCTCAAAAGTCCACAAAGATATACTGTATTTAAAGTGAACTTAAACTCGTGGTAATTATTTGTTACGGTGTAATGTCATGCAGGAGAGCCGGCAGAAAGACAGAATGGTCAGTTATTAGATTTTTTTAAGGTGCCAGCTATTAATAATTCTAGGCTGTAGACAGAAACCACGTTGAAAAGCAGGTGGTCACAACCTCAGAGGAAAAAACAGCATTTAATTGACAAAGAAAGACTTACCTGGTTCTCCACACTTCTATCTTGACTCATTTAAACAAAGTGATAAGAAAAAGCTGATTGGCTTCCAACCACTATCTGTGGTCAACCTATAAAGCTTGTCTTTGCTACATCTGCACCACAGAGGAGCTGGTTTATTGGCATATTGAGTGGGAAAAGTCAGATCTGATTAGAAGCTGGCAGGCAATTCACATCTTGAACACCAGATCTGAGCAGACACCTGATAAGATTTGATCAGATGCTAATGTGAGGTCTAATAGACCCTAAATGTGCCTGAGATATCCAGATATACATGTCCAGTTCAGTGCATGTACTCAGACCTTGCATTACAGATGTGTTGGATCAGCTCGAACATTCCTACTTCACATGGAAAGTGGTGGAATAAAGTTGAATGGATAAATTGTCAATTTTAGATATCCACTGTCAAAAAACAATGAATTGGCAATAATTTTAGAATTTTGGATGCTTTTTTGTCATTTAATGTGTTCTATGACAGATACCTGTGCAGACAATTACAATGTGGACAAATGCATGCTAAACCACTGTCAAATTTGTCCTGCGGGTGTTTAAACATACAGCATTAGGTCATGTGATCAAATTTGCCACAGTGGATGTTAATGTAAAGTCAGACCAGGACGTTGTCTACATCTTCTATAGCAGCCTATTTGTTGATTTCTGTCTAGCTCAGTTGCTCAGCTCCAGATCTAAAACGTTCAACTGTATACCCAACTTTTCAAAAATGCATCACGATGTCGGCATTTTTACTGACTCATCCACCATCAGAAATGTGTCTAAAAGTTGTCTTTTATATCATGTTTATCTTATGACTTTTACATCTTTTCTTCTTGTTTCATTTTTACATTTTGTATGTTTCATCATGCAATTTTTTATTTGTGTATTTTATGTTATTTTTGACTATTTACATCTTCTGCATCTCCTTTGCATGTCACATAGGTCATCACTAATAAATTATACTATTAACTTTAATTAAAATGTCATATTATTGGTTATACTTCGACAATTCACAGCCCGATATAAACAGCTCTGCAGCATAAGACACTTTGGCAATGATGATGAAAAAAGTTGCTCTACCTTACTACGCTGTCTAAATCTTTGTCAAAATTTGCCATTTTAGTGGCCATAGAATCTGTACTTTGACAATGGTAATGCACAGATAGGGAAAGGGGAGAAGATGGTCACCAATATGGGCAAGATGTTGACCATGGCCTTGACCTTTTTCCTGGAAGGTCACAACATATTTGAATTCAGCATAGTCAGTATCCCAGGGGTGTATGATATTTTCAACCTGCATAGCTATAACTGTATGTAGAGCAAAGTGCATTAATACTAGATCCTACCTACCAATCTTCAGGGCCAAAATCAAAGTCAACATTATTTGATATGTGAGATGTGTTCCAGAGTCAAATCTAACTTATATTAAAATTTGGTCCCTCTAGCTATAGCTGTTTTGGTACTACATGTCAAAATGATTTTTGATTATACATTAATGCTATGACTGTATTGATATGCAAATTAGGTGATGGTTGCCATAGTAACCCTTCACCCTATCCTGACAACTGATGTGCCAAGTTTGGTTAATTTTGGGTGCAGGGACTTTGGAGATACAGAGACTCTCCACTACATCCCCCCCAACGTCATTCAGCTGGGGGATAATAAAGCAGACGTACAGTACACTAAACCTATTGACCTTCATTTAGGTAAGTTTTACACTATAGCCTTCTGAAAACGTCTAACCATCTACCACTCTCAGGTAAAACCAAACCCGTCTAAGTCACATTTGACCCTGCTCTGAACCACATTGTGCTGCCAACTGCAAACATTAACAAATCAACTGAATGCAAAGATCGAAGTTGCCCACCTTTTTATGAAGTTTCCTCTTAACATGAGTTGTTTGTTCAGCATTCAAACTTTGCATTTTTCTTCCGTTAAACAATCCATTCTTATTCAGAGCACTTGAATATGTTTTAGTGTTTGATATAAAACTGAAAGAAAGCTTTGTTTTGTTATATTTGGCTTTGGCTTGGACTTTATTTGACTTCATAGACTCAATGAACCACAGCTTTGCTTTCTTTCAAGGGCTAAAGCTTTTCCAGGAGTAGACACAAGCTCTTACCAATCATGTATTCTTGGCTAGTTATAATTTGACTTTAGACATCACTCTTTTCAACAACATTCAGGTAATAAATTCAGCATGTTTTGCCACATGACGCCAGCTTGGCTAAGACTAAGTGCAACCCTTGCCCGAACGAATCCCAGTGTATCTTTGTCTTATAAAGAGTGAACTACGGGGCAAGTCTTGTCCTGTGAAGAGCAGATTTGTGGGCTGCAGCAGGTAATAAGAGGGTAATGGAGACATGGGACTGAGCTAGGGGTTAGGGCAAGTGGTTAATGGCAGCCAGATGTGTCCCTGATGTGAGGCAGAGTCAGAATGCTTCTCTATGTAAATCAAGAGCAGATATCCCATGAACCATCTTCATCCTGACGTTATCACGGTACCAGTCAAGCATATCAAACCGTGCTCATGGCAATAGGGAGCAAAGCCAGGGCTACAGCTGTGCATTTGCTGACAGGCTTTATGTGTGCGTGTGTGCACAGTACGTCTCAGTTGCATATGTTCCTGTAGGTTGAAACGGATTGATATGAGCATTCCTCCATGATTCTCTAAAGAACAGCGGGCTTTAGATCATGCTCAGCTCCAGACTCTGTAAACAGAGCCATGATCTCACCATTTTCATTGATCTGGGCGAGTGTCCAGCAGCATGCCACCGCCACATACTGTACCAATTACATGAACCCTTTGGATTACTGTGCTACACAAACCACAACTGTGCCATTCCCATGATTGGTCCTCAGTGCTTGTTCCACTGTGCATATGAACAAGGTGAAGCTGTGGAGTTTTAACCCTTCCATGCATGAATTATTGAAAAACTGGGGTTACAGTATGTCATTTTTGGCCTTTTGATACTTTCAAAGCAATCTTACTTTGTACCTTTTGCTTCTCATGTGCTTCTTTTTCCTGATTATTTTGTTAATTTTAAGTCAAAGTACAGTGGTGCCTCGGATAACAACGATAATCCATTCCAGGGTCACGGCCTGTATCCGAATCAGTGATTTGGATACTGTGGAACCTCAGAGGTTCCACTGTACCTTGGAGGTTCCACTAGACAGTGGAACCTCAGACAACGACCGCTTCTGACAACAACAAATTCGGATACTGACTAAAAAACTGCAAAAAATTGAATCGCATAATGATGAATTATCCGGACGACGACGCCCGGGTCACATCTGTGTCACTTCTTGACGCGAATGACCCAGAAGTCAGAGCGCTAGCGGCTAGCGCCAGTGCTAGTGAAGCTAGTGGGTCACATACGCGTCACCGGGTGCTGCGCGGGCAGCGTTAACACGGCGTGTTGACACGGTGTTGCTCGGGCCGTTAGCCGCCTATGTTAGCAGCCCGGACACGTGTCAACACGGTCGGACACGGTCGTACGCCGTGTCGACTCAGCTAACAGCCGTTAGCTGCCTCTGTCTGTGTTAAGAGCCAGCCGCTCCGGTCCCTGGAGTTGTTCTCAGTTATGGACGTGTGCAGTGTCCACGGACACACTAC
>JAQQAE010003188.1:0-20666 GCA_029823295.1 Pseudamia nigra | reverse complement strand
GATCTTTGAGTCCATCTCATGAAAAATGGGATCAAAAACAAAAGTGTTGCGTTTATATTTTTGTTGAGTGTATATAGCTGTCTACACTACAGCTATTTCTTCACTATCTATTTCTAGTCTTTTATTAAATACTTAATGTCGGTAACACGTAAGATATGTTCTGCAGATAATTTTAGCAAATAAGAAGATAAACAGCCACTGTAATCACAAGGTTCTTGTGTGTTTTTCAGTCAAGGCTATTCTACTTTACTCTAGTCTTTATGACTTGCTTGAAAACATTTGTATAATAGAGAAATTAAAGCAGCATTAAGGCAATGGGAGTAAGCTCTCTCGCAAAGGGTTCTAACACAGTTCATCATTTTATTACATTTGGCAAACGTGCGTACGGCTGTAAAAAGCAGCTGATGATCTGAGGCGTGGGCGGGACATAGCTCCCCTGTGCTGGCAAGTTATTGAACCTGCTTCAAAGATCAATGAGTGTCTGCATGTGTTGATAAAAATGCAGTGATGCTACATCATATACAGAGCTTGTTGTTTAAATATTTAAGTTAAAAACATCTTTGTACAGATTTTGGGTGTGGTATTTACAGCTATCTACAGTGTAGACATTTAACTTTTAACTCTTACTCCTGTGTTTTCTGTCCATCTGTGGAAGATTTTCAGGGCCTTAGCTTGCAGTTATTTTCTCTCTGTAGACTACTATGCAGTACTGTGCAAAAGTTTTAGGCTACCTCGTGTTTGTTGTTTTAGCAGACTGTGATGACCATACATATGCATGATACAAGCAGAATACACAGGAAATATGGAAACAAACATTTCAGCTTCTCCACAATGAAGTGTCAAGTATTGTCACTTCCCTTCGAACTTTTGATCTGTTTGGCTCATAAAGTACAAGATCTAGCTCACATAAACCAGGTTTCATTCAGCCGCACATGTCAAAGGGTTCTTATTGTTACCTCCACCAAGGAGGTTATGTTTTTGTCTGGTAGTTTATTTATTTATTTGTTTATTTTTTCACAGCATAACTTGAAAGGTTATGAATGGATTTGGATAAAATTTTCAGGATAGGACAGAAAGACCAATCTATTAGAGCGTAGGACTGATCTGGATCATCGTCTGGATCCAGAACATTTTTAAAGGATTCTTCCCCATTCTGAGATAGGGCCCAATTTAACATTTGTCCTTGTAATGTCACAAATAACACCCAGACAACTTTAAAAACATAGGATGATGCCATAATAGATTCTATCAAACCACAAAGGTTGACCCAGATATGGGCAAAATTCCAGATATATTGATCCAGAATGTTCATGGTAACAGCGGTTGAGGAAAAATACCTACTGCAAGTTAGCGAATAAAGCTATAGATATGAAACTGACACCATATTGTAGCAGAAAGTCTGCTGATTCAGTAATGTGCCCATGGGTTTGACATATGTGCAATATTTACGGAGGTAGATCCAGAAGAAAACCACCATTATGGAAATATTTTTTCTGAATAACTGTTGAACTAATAATGATATGCATGTAATTCCAAATGCTAATGGTAGGTTTTCATGGTCAAAGAATCCAATAATGGTCAGATAAATGCAAGAATATTACTTCTGGTGCATTATGGGGGAAAAGAGCATAGGTTCAAATGATAATAAGTTTTCACTATGGACAGAAAACTTATTATCATTTGATAATAAGTTGGTGGAGGTCTACACTCTGAGTGCTTTTTGTTTGGGTTACGGGCACAGACGTCACTAAATATAATGATTTGCCTCTTGAAGCCATTTAACTGAGATTTGTATGTGTTTACAATGTGCACATTTTCTGTATTTTTATTTACAATCCTACAAAAACAACAAACAAAAGTGGATATTTGCAAGTACTGATCCCATTACAGTTTCAGCATTATGTTGATTAATTTTTGTGCATGTGTATGGTCATTAGTGTTTCTGTCTTCCTATGTCCATTTGTAAGTTGATCACATGGTGTGCGCATATGAGAGATGGAGATTTGAAGGGAAGCTTATATGTCACTTTAAGTATGTACTTCTTTGCATGCATGTCTGTATGTGTGTGTGTAGACTTGAACCGACAGCCCTTGAACTGACTGTTGGTGAAAGCTGATGCAAGACTCTGCACCTGAAATTAGTCTCAGTGGGAAGACAAGAGGCGAAGCTGAGGCCTTCCCTTTTAGCCAGTTGGTCCAGCCCACAGCTGCCCAGCCACTGTCACACTGAGAAGCACATGTCATTGAAAGGAGACATTAATTGCCTCGGTGCAATGGCAGGACGCTCACTAGGCGTGCTCAGGTGCACCTTTGCTGCTGCCTTGCAAATGAGATGCAGAGTGTTGGCTTCAGTACCTCCTTCCCAGGGATAATTGACCCTTGGGATCCGCCTTGCAGTCCACCCACCCTCATACTTTTTCTTACTTACCTCCTCCTCTTCTTTACCTCCTCCTCCTCACTTCCCCCTCTGTTGGCTCCAAGACAGTGCGGGGCACCTCCTGATTGGCTGGTAGTCAGCAGGATGGGGTTGGCCCTTTGACCCAGCAGCCTCCCTTCCCATCTTCTTTGCCTCTCCTTTTCTTTTCCTGTCTCCCGCTCTTTCACAAGGGCATTTACTTGGTGATACGGCCGGTGGAGACGAGAAGAGAGGGAGCTGCCTGACTGCCCAGACCATTACCGCAACCTCTGTAGGAGGTGCAAACAGCCCTCCCCTCTTCTTTCTGTCTTTGAAAGTGCCCCACCCTACACACCCTGCTGCTCAGTCATGTTGTTTTTGTTGTCGCAGCTCCAAGTTTTAATGAGCAGAGACTCCTTGTTCACCACCATGCTACAGCCTGTGCTACAGCAGGCGGTGCTGTTTATTTACAGCTTAAGGTCCACATTGCTCAACCTTAATTGACCCATGCTCAATCATAGGCTAGTATATGGAAAATAAAGGCCCACTCGTATACCTGTGTATAATGCTCTATTACTTTCCCTTTCCTTCTCCTACAAACATTCCTACAACAACAAAGATGTTTGCATTGACTGACCTTCAGTTCTTAAAGTAATGATGATCGCCTTTCCTCTGAACTATTTCTCACCATAATGTGGATTTGTACAATAGTTGTACAGGCACTAATAGGGCTATTGATTCTGTATCTCTTCTTCCTCTGCACAAGGCAACTGATGGTATAAAGCACATTATGAAGGCCAGAAATGGCACCTGTGAACTGAAATCAGTGACTGACTCATGAATCTGACGTGAGAATGCAAAACTTTCAAAATATAAAACATGTTGTCTAATGCATTTCATTTTTGACATAATTCCTTGTTCTTTAACAAAGTGGATGTCCTCAGTATAAATGGGCAATTCTGAAAATAACAAAAATTAAAATCCATCCATCCATTTTCTACCCCTTCGTTTAAATTTAAAGACAAAACAACTTATGCGGAGATGAAAACATTATGGTTGGGGCCCAAAATAATAAAGTTACACAATAAATGACACAAAAAATTAACGTGACATTTACCTTCAGGTGACAATGTTCTACAGAGTTTGTTATTCCACTATAATCATCCAAATCTGCCTCCCTCTTTTTGCTGGAAGTCATCTGTCCAGCATTGCACCTGTTTACATGCATGTTTTCAGACACCTGCAAGAGGTTACATATGGTATGTTGACACATCTGACATGAACTACTATTTTATTTTTTTTCTCATGATACCTGGCTGGGTTCAGTTGATTTGAATATCCCAAAAACATTTATTTGGGCTGCCAGTCCATCATGATTGTGTACCCTGTCCTCATTTAAATCTATTCCCTTTGCTCTTCATGAACTGTAGTTTTGAAGGCATGCTGCAACCAGTTAATGCAAGTACACACTTGGAGAGCCATTTGCAAGAAGCCTGCAGCTGCAATCATAGCCCCTGAGCATAATATGCTAGGTGTGGCAGAGAATGACACTGTTAATCTTGAAGGATTACTTTCTCATGGAGCAATTTGTCACAAGAAAAGTCTGTACTGTTTGCTTATGTACATACTATGTATGTGCATACCCTCCTCTAGCCTTCATTTCTTTGTCTTTGCTGATCTTCTAGTGTGCACTAGACTATACGTGGGTGTAATTGAATTGTGGCCCATCTGTTTGGATGTTCATCTTCATTTAAAATTTTTTCAAGATAATCAGACTTTTCTACTTGCATGTTTCTGATTTTATCTTTACATGAGGCAGTTCGTGTTTGTGCATGTGTGTGTTTCATCTGCAGCCTAAAACTGGCTGGATGCCCCTTCCTCGGTGGAGAGGCCAGCCATGGCAGAAGAGAGCTGCGCTTAGTGCGTTTCATGCTTAATTCTGTGTCAATTAGTTGACTGCTACCTTCCCTCCAGCAAAAGAGCACAGAGAGAAACACAAGCCCACAGAAATCCTCTGGCTTTGACAGGCGCAGTGTTCAATCATTTATCCCAAGGCCCGGGGCCACGGAGCACTGTCAACAAACATTCCATTGAAATCATATCAAGCCTCTTCTGTTCCCTCATTTTTGTACTCTGTGCTCTGCCTCTCACTCTTTCCATCTCTGTCTGCCTCTTTATCTCTGGCGTTCTTACCCTCTGCTTCCTCTCTCGATAAGCTTTTACCCACCTTCGCTCTTCTCTCTCATCCTCTTCACCCCTCACCCTCTGGGGTTTCTTGGTCTCTGAAGCACGGGCTTTAGTTCTTTCTTTAAGCTGCTGTGCCTCTTCCTCCCTCCCAGGACTTGGCAGCCAAGTGGTAATTTGTTAAGCTGTTCCCTGTTTGCACTGGTTTCACCCTGAACTTGGCACATGGTCAAGTTGTGTTTGAATCTAAAGATGAGCAGCAGATATATCAAGAATACAAATATGATCTACTTTTGATCAAATTTTATGTCCTTTTTTAAGAGAGTGTTATACAGTATACAGCAGTTCTTAATCAGTGTACAAAAACTTTAACCTCAAATAACTTTATGATTACTTAAGAAATGTTTTGAAGTGTTCAATTGATGTAAAACATACAGAATTAAGACTAGAACTAGGCTTAGTGACATCAGGTTTATCTTGTGAGCAAATTGACTCAATCATGTTTTATTCCAAACATAATCAGGTGTCTAATTTGTAGTACCGCCAAAATGCAGGGAAAAGCAAGGCAAACTGCAGTGAGTCAATAAGTGATCTGACTGAAAATGAAGCAAACAACAAGCAAAATGTTAGAGTATTATAAAGAAAATGAACCAAATAAGTATTCTAACCGAAGACATAAGGAAAATAGTTACAAAACGGTATGAAAATAAACAAAATAGGAAACAAAATGAGATGAAAAATTGGCAACAATAAGAAACAAAATACAGAAAATGAACAGCAGATTCAAGTGAACAAAATAACAAGCAAAATGAAGCAAAAATTTGCACATGAAAAAGAAAATGAACCCAATTAGCAGCAACATGAAGAAAATGGTCATGAAAGTGTGTGAAACTAAAAAAAAAATAGGAAGCAAAATGAGAAGAACATTAAAGTAAGAAGGAAAATTAAGAAAGATGGTGAAAATGATCAAGAAAAATAAGGCAAACAGCAGTGAGTCAATTAAAAAGAAACCTAACATAATGTATATAAAACAAGAAAATGAAGGAACTAACAACCAAAATGAAGGAAAACATCAGCTTATGATTAAGAAAACAAAATTAAAAGCACAGTGAACACAGTAATCAGGAAAAGGAAGAAGTAATTAGGAAATAATAAGAAAACGGTATAAAAAGAAACAAAATAGGGAGCAAAATTTTTTCGAACTAACAAATTAAGAAGTAAAATGAAGAAAAATAAAAAAGTAAAAAGAAGAATGAACAAAACTATTAAAAAAGATAAACAAAATAGGAAACAAAATAATAAGAAAACTGATGAAGTATCAAGCAAAATAAAGCAAATGACCAAAATAACAAGCAAAATGAAGCAAAAATTAGCGTGTGATTAAGAAAATGAACCAAATTAGAAGGAAAATAAACAAAACAATCAGAAAAATGAAGGAAAATTAATGAAATAATAAAGAATGAACAAAGCAATCACAAAACTGCATCAAAATAAACAAGATAAGAAACAAAAGAAGAAGAAACTTGACAAAGTAAGAAGCAAGATCAAGCAAATGAACAAAATAACAAGCAAAATTAGCACATGGTTATTTAAATCAATACGATACAATAATCTCTTTTTTTAGTTTAGAACAAAATATTCTAGAATCACTCTGTAGCTTCTATAATTTACATATAATCTTTCTATGCACATTGATTTTATTTGTGTATTGGTTGGTATTTGTAATAACCAACATTTTATTGTGTAGGTGGATTTTAATGACATGTTTTCTCCCCAGTAAGTACATTTATAATCTTATACTTTGTGTCAGGACAATGTTTGTACATGCACCACCTTTCGGTTCATATCTTTTACATTATGTGTTCACGTGCTATAAACCCTGTGCAGATGTCTGTGCATACGTGCTGCTTTCCATGTGGGTTGAGGAGTGAAGGAGTCTTTGATCACAGCATGTGGCTGGATTGAAGATCTGTGATCTAACAAATATTGAAACATTGTGGAGGTATTATGCACCAAGCCACTCTCTGCTCGGAACCACGCCTGACTCTAATCCTGAGAAAAATCATCATTTTAAATAACAATTATAATAAACCAAACTGAAAATTCTTATCCTGTTTAAATTGCCATAGAAATAAGGGTATTTGAAATACATCCACCATTTAGCACCTCCTATGTTTCTCCCCCAGTTCTTTGCTCGTGGCCCATTGGAACTCTGGGAAAAAAACATTATGCTGATGCAAGATATTTTGCAGGTAAGGTGGACAGAGGCCAAACCAGAGTTTTTTCTTTGCTTCCTTTGCTTTGGGCTACAAACATTTATGCAGAGCAATAGGGGGAAGTTAAAAAAGAGCCAAAGAGGAATCTTCCACTCCTTGCCCTCCAGTGAGCTCGCATCCCAAGACAAACTCAACTCACCTCGGTATCTCCTTCATGAAGAGCAATAAATAAATCTATGGGGTTAATTATTAAAGACAACTCAAATGAAGAGACTGTCCTCTGTATTCCTGTGTGTTTGATCCAGTAGTGGCCAGAAGACTTTACCCTCAAAGGACGACAAGCGACAAACATAACTGCACAAGGGTTATTCTTCTACTCCACACTTGTCTAGAATTGAATTAAGACTGGAATGGGACTTAGTGACAAAATGTCTTGAGTCGATCATGTTTTATTACATAGATAATAAGGTGTCAAAATTGTAGTGCGTCTAAAATCTAGGGAAAAACAAGGCAAGGCAAACAGCAGTGAGTCTGACAGAAAATGAATAAAATTAGGCCTCAGCTAGGATAACAAAATAGTAACAAAAAAGAGAAAAAAAAATAACCAACAAGAAGCAAAATAAAGAAAAAGAACAAATAATTAAGGAAAAATAAACCAAACAAATATGAAACTGTATGAAAATAAACAAAATGGGAAACAAAATAAGAAGAAAAATATGAAAAACACAGTAATTAAGAAAATGAGCAAAATACTGTAATTCAAAAAATTAATCAAATGAGTAAAACGTAGGGCATGATCAACATGATCAAAATCAACAAATAATCAGAAATATTCAGAAATAGGAACAAAACAATAACAAAATTCTATGGAAAAAAACAATAGGAAAGATAACGAGACAAATACGAACAAAGAAAGAAGCAAAATGGAACATAAAAAAATAAACAAGCAAAATGAAGCACAAATTAGCACACGATCAAGAAAATGAACAAAATTAGAAGCAAAATGAACAAAATAATGAGGGAAATGAAAAGAAAAGACAAGATAATGAAACAAGAAGACAAGAAAATATGACAAAATCATCAGAGAAATAACCCAAAATGATCAACTATTACACGCAAGATTAACAACGATAGAAATATAGTCAGGCAAATGAATCAAACTTTGGATGTAATTTTGAGTTCCTGCTCTGTGTACAGCAGGAGCCCTCAAATATGCTTTCAGAATGAAATATGATTACACGACAACTCTAATAAAATAGATCAAGAGGTGCATTGAGCAGGGTTTTGAACCATTTGGCTGTGGGTGCAAACTGACTCAGCATATGAGCCACCCACAATACAGAGCAGCAATCACGACATCAAGCACAAACTTTGGACCATTTCTTCTGTCTCGAAGAAAAAAATAATCATCAAAGAGAGTGACTACCAGTCCAATCTGCCATCTTTTGAACCAGTGTTTCTATTTCCTCTTACCGTCTTCGGGCATTTCACCTCCCAAAGCACAGCGCCTCTAACTTGACAACTACAAGAAAACAACAGGGCCCTCGTACGAGTCCCTGGACAAAGCCAAATTAATATTTAAAGATCATTACTAGTGCCCTGCAGTAAAACACAGAGACTAGGTAATTAATTGATTGAACTGGGTGGTCCGCAGAGAGATTAGACTGGATGAGTGTTGTTTATCTCTGTTGTTATTGAAGTATATTTGATTGCTTTGAGCGAATGATTTTCTATTGAATGTAAAGAAGGGGCACACACATGTTTGAACTCTAAGGCATATGCAGTTGGTTCATATTCTTGGAATTACATAATCACTTGGGGATTAATTGTCCCATGAGTTTACTCCAGTATATGGAATATGTATGAGCGTTATCTATTGTACAACACAGTTTATACTGGCGCTAAGTGGAATCTGTAGACCTGTTTTCACAAGCTCGTATAACAAGTGGATGGATTTCCACTGCTGATAATAGCAGATGCACTTGGCAAGACAATAAGTTGTGTTCTACATCATTTGGCACACTTCCTGCATCAACTGTTGGATGTGAATAGAGTGTCAACAGAGTGCTAATTGTTGTTCAGCGTTTTGATTTATCACAGATGTAAGCCGGAGGAGAGCAGAGGATGGTTTTGCATTTGGCAGGCTGTCCCATCCCCATTCCTCTGCAGCATGCAAATGGTTCAGTGTCCTGCTGGAGAGTCTAGGCTCAGAGATTCAGTACCCTGGATAGAGACGCCTGCTGTGTCCACACACTGCACATCGCTGCCCTAAAGCCACACTGTGGAGCACACGGTGACACCCATAGGAGCAATCTGACCTTAAACTTTCATTATAAACTAAACAAAAAAAAGTTCATTATATACTGCCATATTATTCTAATTGTTTTTAACTGAGAATATTCATATTATAGCATGTTTGTGCAATTTACCCTTTACAGTAGGACGTATAAGATCGCTGGCTTTCACATTAACTCAAAATGAAGAAGATAATGAGGAAAGTGAGCAAAATAATCAGTGAAGTGATCAAATGAATAATCAATGATGTGTACAGAGTACACATCAATATGGACGAGATAACCAACAAAATCAATAAAATGAAACACATTCACCAATGGAATGAACAAAAAAAAGATGAAATTATAAATAAAATTAACATAACGAGCTTCAAAATAACCAACTAAATAAACAAAAATAAATCTCAATAATCAAAATAATGTATTAAAACTTCTCAAAATAACCAGCAATTTGATCAACAAATGGAGAAGAATTAATGATGTGCGCAAAATAATTCACAAATTCAATAAAAATGACCCAAGTCATCAATGAAATTAACTAAAAATGGATGAAATTATGAATAAAATGAGCTACAAATGAACAACATAATCCAAGTACTCAGCTAAATAAATAAAAGGAAATCTAAATAATCAAAATAATATGTTAATAACACAACATAATCATCAAAATGGTCAACAAGTAAAGAATAATCAGTAATGTGTGCAAAATAGTCAACAAAATTACTAAAAATGAACAAGATAACCAATTAACTGAATCAAAAATTAAAGCAATTCTGAGTAAAATGAACAAAATGAGCCACATTAAGAACATAACCAAGAAAATCAACTAAACAAGCAAAAATAAATCAAAATAGTCAAGGTAATGAATAAAAGACTTGACAAAATGGATAAAGCGTAATAGAATAATAAACAACCTGGTGAACTAATGGAGGAGGACCCTAAGTTTGACAAAGGCAGCAGTAGAGTAACACATTGTCTGTTAGTGCTGACAGTATTATTCCAAGTACAACAAAATAACTAAGAATATTTGTATAATTGGGATCTCATGATATTGCCATTTTGTATACATTACAACTATACTTCAGAGGAACTTACTGTGCTTTTTATTCCTCTGCTTTTACCTGAGTGTCTTATTTATTTTGCAGGTTAACATTTTCGATGAACCATCCATCAAAAGCTACAGAAGAAAAAATCAAACGTAAAAGGCTGGAATGTGAAACTCATCTCAACAGACTAAATACAAATATAGGTGGTGTGATGCTCATACATTCCTTTTCCACTATTTTGTGTTGAGCCATGGAGTAGAGGCCCAATCACGGTCCCAGTCTAGATTTGGTGCAGCCACAAAACAAAAGAGAGCAAAATTGTTGTTCCTTCTCAGACAACTACAATCACAGTATGCCAACAGTTAATGATGATAAATCATCAAGCGCTACAATTTATGCAGATATGTGATTTCTGCGGCCAAGGGGTCATTCAGTCGGACGCTGTGAAGCAGCGTGGCACCATGGGAGATGTTGTTTTTTAGTATCACCATCATCATTGTCCTTGTCTTGTTAGCAGATTTGAGTTACATTTAGTGACACATTTTCACATTATGTCATTTAATTTTCATGAAAAGGCCAGAAAAGGTACACGGTAATGTTACTGGAAGGGATACCATTTCATTGACAGGTAAACAAATGAGGAAAAAATACTGTTAGAAACATGCTTCAATACTGTATAGTAAGTAACTAAGTCAACAAAACAAGGAACCTATGCCTAGTCATGTTTAGATATTTGGAAGGTTCAGTAAGTTTTGTGCATGCTTGTGCACTGGTGTGATGTTTGTTTGAATCAGAAGCTGGTTGATCTAGTTTTTACACCAGCTGACTGCATTTCTCTGCCAGCAGTAGGACAGGTATCAGATTCAGTTTGCAGATTCAGACAAGCATAAGAGAGAGGCGTTGAAGGAGACAGGAGCAAGTGTGAGGATTTGTACTAAAAACCCAACACACGTCCTTTACATTATCTACAGGCTGTTATAGATATATGTAGGAATCTGAGAAATTGAGCTGGTGATTGCAAAAAAATTGTGGCTTTCAGTAAAAATATATAAATACACAAGCATGCACCTGTCTTTCATATACAACCTTTAATGTGTAAATCAAAAAATAGTAATAAATGTTTGGGAATGACATTAAGTGGCTCTGAAATTATCAAAAAATTTCTGCTTAAACTGCTCTTGTTCTGAGACCGTTTACACCACATTCACAGTTTCTACCAAAGTGCAAAGCCATGTTTGTCTAGCTTCATACAATCTGCTAACCAAAGCCCAGTGACTTACAGAATTTAACTAATCAGAGTGAAGTCCAGCCACCTGCTTCATTGACACCCATTCTAAGTTTTCCTCTGCAAAACCATTGACTTTTCTAACTCACTCTGTCTTACACAATTTCCCTTCAGCCAACATAAAATGGGTATCAGTGTGTTTGGCAAAGCCTCCTGATACTTACCCTGAATTTTGTTTTTATTTGAGAAACTGCTGGTGAGTGAGAAGGATGCGTTTGCGGTGAAGGTGAATATCTCTGTCTGCGTCCTTCACTGACAAGCCAGTATAGTTTCCATAGCAAGAAGGTCACCAGTAAACCACTCCACAGCAGGTAGGCCTGCAGTTTATTTACAGTGTTACAGCAGTAGTTCAGGATTACTTCAGCACTTGAGCAGTCTTCAGCAAGCAGCCAGTATTTTTTTTTCTATCTATTGCCACTCTTTTGCATTTCCTCAGCAGTAAACAACCTGACCATTTCCCGGGTGTCGTGTTTTAAAAATAATGTCTATCAACATCATGACAGAGCTATTTTCATATATACAGTAGGTGATTTAAAAAAACATGCTTTATATTTGGTGTTTTTGCAGAATAAACATACAACACTCTTTAAACACTCATAGAATTAGCATATAACACATGATGGATGATGGTTTTGTGTGCGTTTGTGTGTTTTCTGTTTGGTGGAAGTGTAAATGTGAGAGGCACTGTGCACATATAATTAATGTTTTGGGCAGCATATTGAATAAACTTTTCTGAGTTGCCCCAAATGTCCTTGGCTTAGAACACATGAAAAGGTGTTCTTTCTTTCTTTTTTCTGTTTTTCTCCCCTTTTGAAAACATCTTGTGAAAGGAGCATTCAAGAATCACTGGGTTTCTCTCAAGTTTCTGGAGATGCCTGTCATGAATGAACATGGCAGTGTGTTCTGCTGCCAGCTGGCAGAGGAAGCCTAACACGTCCCAGAGATGAGCGAAGGGCCAGCTGGATGCCCGCCGAGAGCTTTAACACACTCCTCACCATTGCTGCAAACTCCATCAGCCCGTCCTGTTAACTGACACAACACAACACTAATTGTGCATTAATCAGTCAGTTTAGTTACTCGATCCCAGGAGCCCCTGGTGCATTTTAGTGGTTGGGAAACAGAAGTCTGATATTTGTGTTTGACTGTTACATGGTTCCCTTGAGTCCTGGTTCTGGCGTGCTGTCTGGCATCCAGTTAGTCGCCTGTAATTGTAGTAGAATTTTACTGATTAGATTTAAAGTTAAGATTAGGACACATTTAAAGCTAATGATTTTACTTCGAATCATTAATGATCCAATTTTGTGACATTTAAATTTATATCTAGTGATTATGTGTCTTGACAAAATAAAGTGTGATGATTTATTTATTTATTTGTTTTTGTTTTTCTGATGGCATCTTTGTAATTCCGCCACGCACTCTTATTTTGTTGAAAACCATTGTATCTGCCCACTTTTCATCAAATAATGCCCCGACTGGCTGAAAAGGGGCCATATTCTGCCATAAGAATACTACAAACACATAAATGCACAATTTTCTGGAAAAAGAGGTCAGGAATATTGGCTGTTAGCTCCTGGCGGCATGACAACTTTTAGCTTGAATATGACTGGTTGTAAATTGAGATGTTTTAAGGTTAGACTTTCTTTGGCTCATCCATGACATCATGTATCAAAGACCATGCCTCTTTATAGAGGAAAATAACATCTGTTAGCATAGGCTGGAAGGTAAAATAGTGGCACACAAAAAACTCAAAATAAAAAGCACCAGAACTAAATGACCTTCTACATTCCTCCAGATCCATGTAAACATCTAGGATGTGGACTTTGACTACAACAAAACATAACAGATCTGCTAGATTTATGTAAAAAAAATATGAGTGGCATGCTAGCAAGAGTGCTACTGTGTATAGCAGGGGTGCTCATTACGTCAACCGCAATCGACCGGCAGCTCGCAATGGAAGTGTCGGTAGATCGTGTGAAATAAAAAAAAAATAGACGTCAGCCTATCATCCATCCTGTCACATGATTGATTTGCAGGGCAGCCAATCAAATGATATCTGACTTTTTCTGACACTTCACTGCGCATACGCAAACATCCTACGTGCAGTAAAACCAACAATCCAATTTTTAGCCCTCGGTTTTTTTCTCTTAAACTTAAGAAAGGGTATAAAAATGAGTAGGGGAGCTGAACCAAATAAGAAGACAAAAACGTATCACTTTCATATGGAATGGGAGGAGGACTTTTTTTTCATGATTGTCAGCAGTCATTGTTAACAACATACTTCAATTGTGAAATCTTTTCATGGGACAACACTGAAGAAATGACATTTTGACACAATGAAAAGTAGTCAGTGTTCATGTCTGTGAAGATTCTCAGTCATCCAGGTCATGGAGAAGTGGAAGAGGATTCCAGTGGCAACCAGAGAATGGCCACTGGGTTGATTGAGTTCAAATTGATTTCAAATTTTAGTGGCGGTCTGGTGTCCGGTTCTAATGATACTTCCACGGTGCACAGTGGTCCCTCACTATATCGCATGTCACTTTTCATTGCCTTGCTGTTTTGTGGATGTTTTTTTGTGCAATTTTCATGTTTTTTTAAAACAGCATATGAGCATATGTGTTCTGTGTCCTGATTGGCTAAAGGAGAACCCGCTGTGTTCTGCATCCTGATTGGCTAAGGGACTGTAGGCATGTTTTGTTTATAAGAATTTTCTTGCCCTGAAGAAAAAACAGCACCAACAACTACCCATAACTATGTTCTTCACAGAGAAAATGACAAATGCACCACGGCCTTCATTGGACGCTACAGCAGAGCGGAGCCAGGACGAAGAGGTGCGGTCAGAGGAACTGTGACGCATGAATCACGATTAATAATTTCTTATGTGTCCAGCTTTGTTGGTTGATCATTAAAATTTAATTTGTTATTTCTAAAAGCCATCATATTTTTTATAGGAAAACATTTATATATTTTTATTTCTCAAACAAATGTTTCAAAACAGATTTTGATCTTTGTTTTATTCTATAATACTGTACTTATTTTGAATTTTGAGAGTGTTTAAATAAGAGAGAAATGTGAGAAAATGTTAATGCCTGTCTGAGAATAGTGTATAAAGTGTGTGGTGAGTGAATAGAATAATCAAGAAAGTGAAGAAAAATTAAACACAATCAAGAAAATGAAGAAAAATGGACAACATAACCAGAAAAAAACGAGCAATACAATCAACAAAATAATCAGGAAAATACAGAACAATGAACAAAATAAGTCACATGTGGACTATGACAGGTTATGACTTATGATCACAAATCAAAAAAATCCAAGACAGCCTGTTTTTCCATCTTGTTATGGCAATTTCTTAGGAGTGGTAGTACAAAGTAAGTTTGGATTTTCACAGATTTCATTACACATCACAGAGTTGAAGAGATGAAGAGAATTTTTTCATTGTATGGGACCTTTAACATTACAAAATAATGCATGTTTCATTATTGCACATTCTGAATATACAAGATACCAGCATATTTACTGTCTGCTACTTTTCTCCATCATTTCAACTCAGAAGTAAACATTACCTTAAGCTGTCATTTCTATGTCCTCGCCACTTAATAACAAGTTGAAAGGTTTTTAAGGTGTAGCTGGTTTTTTTACATGCAAATCATCCTAAGTGCGTTATCACTTTTAGCGCCCGATGATCACTGTGTAACACACAGAAGACACTGTGAGAAAATGTTCATTACACAAACGTAACTGACTGGTTATATTCTCTGCTCATTTTTCTGCTTTAGGCAGTAATCAATCATCAAGTCGTTTATCTCGCAGTGCTGCCGAGTTCCTTTTATCAGCTGCCAGACTTCTTCAGCTGCACTGTATTAGTGACGGCAGGTTTGTTGGCTCACTTTGGAGAAATTACCACTAGATTAAAAAAAAGAAGGTTCCCATGACTGTGCGCTGTGTTTTGTTATTGAACAGGATCGAACATAAACAATCTGCACTTGAAACTTATTGTTGTGGTTCATTCTGAAAGTCGCTAAACCATTTTACAATTTTTCCTCAGGAATAATGGGTTGTAATATGCAAATTATTTCTACTACATTGTATAGTAGTGTAATGTTTCTCTATTGTATGAACTCTGCCCTAGTAAGTTTAGCTGCAGTAATATGCAAGCTGTAAAACAAAAATGATGAAGTTTAGTTCATTATCTTGGTCTTCTTTCTTAATTTTGATTTCAATTTAGTTCCTGTTTCTTCATTTTGATTCTCATTTTGTTACTTTTTCTTAATTTTTCTGTTGATGTTGTAATTTCTTCATTGTCAATCTTATTTTGTTCATTGTTCTGTATTTTCCTGATTATTTTGTTGATTGTATTGCTCGTTTTTTTCTGATAATGTCCATTTTTCTTCATTTTCTTGATTGTGTTTCATTTTTCTTCACTTTCTTGATTATTATATTCATTTTTCTTCATTTGTTGATTATTTTGTTCATTTTTCTGATTATATTCTTCATGATTTCGCTCATTTTGTTAGTTTCCTCTTCATTCTCATGGTTACTTTGTTCATGTTCCATCATTTTCATTTTTTTTCATTTTGCTTCTCAAAATGCTTTATTTTTCTTCAGTATCTTATATATTTCTTCATTTTGCTTGTTACTTTGTGCACTTTCTCAACTATTTAAGTCATTGTTTTATTCTGTTCATTTTCAGTCAGAACACTTACTGATTTACTCCTGTCTTTTCCTGGATTTTAGTTTCTGCAATTCTGAAGCCTACTGTTCTGTGAAATGAAACATGATTGACCGAAGGAATTTTGTTAGAAGACAAATTAGATGTCAGTTTTAAACAAATCTGAATTTCTTGAACTTGCCTTTGTGGAGCAGAATAGTAGGATGCTGATTTAGAGCCTTTATCACATTCCTGTGTTGAACGTACTCCCTTAATTCTAGTTAGAAGAAGCAAATATCAATAAATGAAACAAATGCTGACTTTAACCTTTGGCAGAATCAGTCGCACTTTGCGTTTCCGTCCTCTTGGGATGTTAGTGGACACAGATGTAGCGTGTCTGGCCTTGCTCTTCTGCGGGTCAAAGCCGACTGTGTCTGTGTTAAAGTGTAAGTGTTAAAGAATCCGTCTGTGTCTGTCTGTGTGGGTGTATATGTGTGTGTGTTAGAGGGGGAGTCGGGGGTGTGGGTGCATGCAGATGGTTCACAAGCCAACCTTTCAATTAGGCCCCGAGTATAAATATCCATGGCTGATTGGAATGTGGCGGCTGCTGGCACAAAAGGCTCGGCTTGGCTCTGCTCCAGGACCCCGTCGCTCACTCACTCTCAGTGAAGCTGGAAGCCGCCCAAGGTTACGGCGTCAATGGGCGCGATGATTTCTAACTCCCCGTGACCACGCAGACCACTACCCTTCTTCATCCCTGTTTCCATCCCGTCTGCTCCACAGTTAACTTTCCATTTAAAAGAGGCCTTCCGCTGAACTCAGCTTGAGGTTTGATGTCCTCTCTTTTCCCTCATAGGTTTTGTGCATCAACTGGATTCTGAAATTCCCATTACAAAAAGTGTTAAATGTGTTCCCAGCTTAAAATTTCAAACAAATTCCCCCAATGTTATTTCTTAGATGCCCAACTGTATATATATTTCAGCCCACAGCGAAAGTGTTTTGGGTTCCAGTCCAGCTCCTAATCTTATTTAGCTAATGCTGCAGGTGAACAGTCCCTGTATTCTGCCTGGGGAGACCCTGTATATCCTTCACAGATTATAGGGATGAGCTCCTAGACAACTTATCCCTCTGTCCCAAAAGGCTGTCACCGTAAGCTGCCTGAGAAATTATCCACACACCAGACACATGTTGGTGAGGCTATGAAATGACAAAGCAGAAATGTTTTGGGAGAAGGATATGTTATCATTGTCACAGAATCAGCTTGAATGTTGTGTAGTGCATGGCCTACAAATAGAACTGGAACAATTCGAGATACAAAGGAAACCACTATCTTTGAACTTTTGATGTAACTTTTGATACCTTGATAGCAGCTCACACTACATCTTAATAATAGATTGATTACAGAAAGAGGCGGAGATTAAATAAACTATGTAATTCCCAAAGTCATATCCTAGTAGTAGCTTGTATATGTGGTATGGTTATTAAATAATGAGACTGTGCTCATGAGGATAAAAACGTGGAGTGTTACACAGTATATTAAAGGTTGGCTACAGCAGTTCACACACAACTGCTGTAAGTTTCCAATAAGTGACATCTTCAGTTCACTGCTAGCTACTGATTGAAGTGCACATTATTTGCTAAGACATCGGAAAATGATTGTAGCTTAAATGTTAACTTGAAACGTTTGGCAAAATTGAACAAAATAGCAGGTGAATCTTTTCATCCATTAACTTAGGTATATGTGGAAGACGGACATGTGTATCTGAATGGCACAAAAGTTTTAGTGAAGGCAGAGAGGATGTCCAAGACAATGACTGTTCTAGAGCCCATGCACAATGATTGAAAGAGGCCGCAGTTGTGGAAAAATGGTTTCATTCTTCATCAACACAGCACGCCAGCTCACATTGTGCTCATGTGGCCCAAAAACAAATCACAGTGTTTGACCCCCTATCTATTCACTTGATCTAGTACCATGTGAATTTTTCCTGAGATCAAATCTGTGTCAAAGGAACACGTTGAGTCTGTCAGAAGTTAAAAAAAATGGCAGAGGTTGTAAGAAATTAAAGACCTACTGCACTGCCTTGATGAGTGGAAGAGCTGAAGGCGTGTTGATGCAGAAGGGGACGATATTCAAGGAGACATCGAAAGACACTGGGAAATGGTTATGTTCAATAAAATTCTATTACAGCATTAGTCTAATTTTTTAATAGCCATACTTCATATAACTGGGTGATAGCCTACTCTACATTAACGCAGAGATTTTTCTAAACGGATATTGTCTAGCTGAATAAAAACTTCTCTGCATGGCTATCAGTTTACAAAATATCATCGTACACATAGGAACAACTGCGACAAACAAATAAGTGTTTCTAGTGAACTTCAAACCAAAAACAAAGAGGCTTTTGTGTACCAATAAAGTCATGCAGCAGTTCCAAATTAAAGATTCAGTGTGTGATATTTAGTGACATCTAATGGTGAAGTTTCAGATTGCAGTCCAATAAATACCCGCTTCACCTTCACCTATGGTGTCTGCAGAAAACCCAAAACAAAGCAAAACCAAAAAAAAAAGACAAAATTTGTTGTCTGTCAGTGTTTGGGATATTAACTGTGGTCCACACTCAGTAACACTGGAATCCTCATTGGATGTAGTCTGATATTAAAAAGGAAAAAAAATGTCCTTTCTGAGCTACTGTAAAAACATATTTTAACAGAGGGCACCCCCTCTCTCTGCCCATACAGTAACACATTTCACATTTCATTCTAAGGTAACACAAATGCACTTCTTTGTGCATGATTATGTACTAATAAAAACCTAATTGTGGTCAATATTACACTTGATCTTAGCAATTACACCCATTTTGAGCCCACTAACTCTTGCAATCTGGACATGTACAAACTTGTAATGGCCAGGGCCTACCAAACATCAATAACTCAGTAGCCTTTGTGACTGTTTCAGGTGTATGATCATTATATAAAATAATGGGCTCGAACTACGGACATCAATGTTTCCTAAACTCAATGCTTGCCCATACAGATACCTTCAAACAAGAGTTTTTAGAAATCTTCACTTTGGAGCCCAAGCATACACTAAAATGTTTGTTGCACTGTACTAGGCAAATATTTTGTATATATTTTACCTTGTTGACCCTTGTTTTGGTCCCTTATTACACTGTTATATATCAATTCAGGTCTAATTTGAACCAAACATGTGCATTATTTATAGTAATCTATCTACTTATTGTATGACATTTCTTAATCTTAATGTTTTAACTATCTAAGTGCTCTCCCACTGTTTTATCAAGCTGCAAATTTGGTTTTTGGAACTTTTATACTATTTTAAAGCAGGGGTGTCCAATCATTGCCACAAAGGGCGGAGACACTGCAGGTTTTCTTTTCAGCCACTCACTAAAGCAGGTGTTTTCACTGAACTGCAATCAGTGGGAAGGAATTCAGTGAAATCACCTGCTGAAAAGACTGGTTGGAAAGTAAATGTGCAGTGTCTCGGCCCTTTGTGGCAATGATTGGACACTCTTGTTTTAAAGCATCCTTTGATTTGTCAGTTGGTCTTTTCTGCAGTTTTTGATAAATATTCATCATGCCTGTTGCTCAGTACTTACACATCTCTTATCTTTAACTCCATTGTTTCCCATAACAACATAATTATGCCCCAACGACAACATCATATGCTCTTTGTTAAAACCCTACCCTCTTCGCCTTTGCCTTAACTCCTCCCCCTGCCCCCCCCCTTTTTTCTGTAACCCACCTACCCAAGCTGTGTCAGGGAAGCCCCCATGTCTCTTATGCATCCCTCTGGAATCAGAAGAGATTAAAAATTAGGGGATTAGGTTCCCCTCCTAACCCTGTAATCCAACAAACAATGCTTTCTAACGTCAAGCGAGAGCTCCTGAGGCGTCGGTAAGTCCTCTATGTCAGTTATTCCTTATGGAAGGGTTCCCTCGGAAAAGACGCACACTCCCTTTCTGTCTCCAGCCGCCTCCTCCACCATCCCCAGCCCCCTTTCTTTACGATCTGGGGCTGTAATGAGGCAACATGGGAGATGGGGCCTAATATCTGCTAATAGGGTCAATGGAATAAACTGTTTTATAGGGGTCACTGTTGGCACAAGGACGAAGGGGCTGCTAAACGCTCGTCTCATCTGGTGCCAGTTGGAACAAATTTTTTTTTACAACAACAATACAGTGTCAGGCAGTAATAATGATTCTGATAACACTGAGGAGTCCTGGTGATGTAAGACACGGGGCAGGCTACTGAATTAAGGCCCTGTTTTAAATATGTCAGCGATGAAGCTCATGCTGGAGCTATAGCTGGCCATGGGATGCACTCCTTTAATTTCATCGCTCTGTCAGCTTTTATTAAAACCCATTTGTCACAAAGAGAAAGGGAGAAAACGAAAAGGAGAGAGGAAAAAGTAGTGAGGGGGGTGGAAAGACACAGATGGAGAGGGGAAAAGGAGGAAAGGGGGCAAAGAGAGATATAAACAATAGAACATGTAGAGACAAAAAAGGGTGACTTTCTCGGGGTGCTAGATAACAGAAATTGTTGTTTTGGGCAGGGGGTGGAGGTGGTGGTGGGCTTGCC
>JAQQAE010003187.1:0-20667 GCA_029823295.1 Pseudamia nigra | reverse complement strand
CACGGTCACTTTGTCCAGTTATATAAACAGACTATGATTAATATATACAGACTATGATTAATATATACAGACTATGATATCTACAGTGAGCCTAAGCCCCGCCCCTTGCCTAAGCCCCGCCCCTTTTCGTTCTGAGCAGCACAAACACATACAAAACACATCAGAACAGCACACGTTTCCCTCCACCATAGTGTCAAAAAAGTTGGACAAGGGTGATGTTGACGTTGTGTATCATCTCCACATGTTGTAACATCAGTCTGTGAAGGTGTGGACGTGAGGACGTGAGGAGACCAGCTGCTGGATGTTCTCACCTGATGCAGGATTCTACTTCAATCAACAGTCCTGGGCCAGTCCCTCATTACTGGATTTTTCATTTCACGATGAGGTAAATGTTTTGTGTCGGTGAAAATTGTGCACTGCCGGCAGGTCAGTTCAGCACCCGGACTCTTCTCCTTTGACTCCATGCTGTTGTGATGCGGTCGTGAAACATTGAAGGCCTCCACTGAAGGAGACGTGGTCAGGATGGGGCAGATGCGTCGACGTTGTCTTTCCAGATGTGGAACCTGCACAGACAGTGATTGGTGGACGTTTTCCTGAGTCCACGCACCGATTTCCAGTAGAGAATCGCGTCTGTTTTTAATGCAGTTCCGCCTGAGGGTCCCAAGATCACCAGCCTCCACTTTCACCTGCCACCTTCTTCCTGATTCTCTGCATCTTCTGATGATTTTATACACTGAAGATGGTTTGATGGTTGATGGTTTGTAGATTGAGGAACATTTTTCTGAAATTGTTCTATAGTTTTGTCACAGATTGATGAACCTCTGTCCATCAAATCTGTAGTTTGGGAAAAAAAAACCTGCATGGTCTCAACCCTCCATGACCCCTGCTCTAGAGGAACCAAAATTAAAAATTAAATCACTGCAAATGACATGGACACTTATGTTGTTTTTGCGCATTTTGTTCCTTGTGCATTGTTCATTTTGTTAATTTACCTGATTATTTTCTTCATTTTTGGATAATTTCTTCTTATTTTGTCACATTTTTGTTCATGTTGTTGCTCATTTTAATTATTTTAGTTCATGTTGTTGGTTACGTTTTTCTTTTTGTTAATGTTCTTGATAATTTTGTCACACTTTTGCTCATTTTTTTGTTTATTTTAATAGTTTGTGTCCATGCTGTTGATGATTTTACTCATTTTGTTGCTTGCCTCGTTCATATTTGTTCGTTTATTTGATCACTTTCCTAATAACCTGGGTCCGTTGTGGTTTAGATCTTCTCCTTTTATCCCCAGTCATGTTACTGACCTGTTACCAGTGAAAATACCGTATTTTCCGGATTACAAGTTGCGATTTTTTTGCATAGCCTGGCTCGGGGAATAACAAATACATCGGAGTGACTTGTGAAGTGAATAAATAAACTAGAGGGTGTTTGTCACACTGACAGACGCGAGACGTCGCTCTAGGCTTGTGCACCTTCATCTTCATCTGCATTACTGACAATTTAAAATGTAGACGTTACCGGTAACGACCGTACCTGCCGTCAGCTGAACACCGAATGTGTCGGCGCCACCACTTACCCGGCGAGGCGAGCCGCCAGCTCTCGCTTCTGGCATCGAGTGTGCGTTCCCCGAACAAATGTGACCTGTTCTGCAGAGCAACTAATACATGTTTTTTTTTCTTCTTCATTATGCATTTTTTGGCTTGTGTGACTAACATTCCGGGGCGACTTATCATCCAGAAAATATGGTAGTTAGTGTCTAATGCTCTTCCACTTGGTTTTCATTTGTAGTAGCCTTTTGTTGCGCCTCGTACCAACTTCTATGAGATTTGTTGCTGCCACCAAATTCAACATGAGTTCGTATTTTCCATGAAACGATAAAATGTCTCCGTTGGGGCTGTCAAAACTAACGTATTAATTTGGATTAATCCATTGGCATGATTAATTAGACTAAATTTTTTAACGTGATCAACGCGATTAACGCACAGTAACTCGTATATTAAGGATAAAGTGATGAAATCTTCGGGTCCATTTGACCCACATCACTGACAACTTCTTTATTATTTACTGCTTCAAAGTCAATTTAAATATAAAAGTATAAGACTTTACACATTTTGACACAAATGACATTAGTTACTGATGAAAACAATGAATCAAAAACATGTTGATCTGAACGTTCCACAGGTTCTGTTAAGTTCTACGAAAACGCGGGTCAGAACGTTCCAGAGGTTCCGTTAAGTTCTACGAAAACACGCGGGTCAGAACGTTCCACAGGTTCCGTTAAGTTCTACGAAAACACGCGGGTCAGAACGTTCCAGAGGTTCCGTTAAGTTCTACGAAAACACGCGGGTCAGAACGTTGCAGAGGTTCCGTTAAGTTCTACGAAAACACGCGGGTCAGAACGTTCCAGAGGTTCCGTTAAGTTCTACAAAGCAGCTGAATTTACTTCAGTTACACAAATTACAACAAAAATACACATTTTGATGTAAAATAAGTCATTTTCGTCGAGTGTCTGTTTCACCTTATGTCATGAGTGTTTTTACTGCCACAACATGAAAAACAAGTGGGTATTAATTGTGATTAATTGAAATGAATCCAGTGACTCTGCAATGAACTTAGATTAATAACCAATGGGCACTAATTGTGATTAATCAAAATTAATTCACAGTGACCCTGTGATTAATCCGATGAATGACACGTGGTCTACGAGGACCATCTCTGACCTGATGGGATGCGACGTTCCTCACGTCCCAGCCTCGCCGTTCGTTTCCTGACGGGTTGGTGTCGGACGGACGAAAACGACGAGACGAGACGTTTCCTCCGTGACTGACGCGATGCTTTTTGTCTGTGTGGTTTTCGTTCAGACTTTCAAGCTGAACGTGGACAGTCGCAGCTCGCTGAAGGAGAGCATCGCCGAGGAAGGCCGAGCCCTGCTGTCCGTCATCGCCTCGCACCAATCAGGTATCACCCCTCTCTGCACCCCCCGCCCCACACACACCTCACACACACACACAGGTGGCCATAACCGAGCCCCGACTCTGTCCCATTCATTATTAATATTTGGATTAGCAGAGTGACCTTCAGCGAGGAGAACTCATATGAATGTAGCCGACAGAGAGATAAAGACAAAGAGCCGCAGACGAGAGCAGCCGGCGGCCGCCAGCGGCTGCAGAATCGTCCAATATCGCTTCACATTCCCGTCAATCTGCAGGAAGACGGCGAGCGAGAGGGTGAAGAGACACAGCGGCCAGAGGACGAGCGTTTGCAGACGCCTCACGCTCAATTCCACGCCTCCATTTAGTCGATTTCTGTCATAAATCAGTGTACGGCAGTCACTAGTCTGGTCTCCATTCAAATGTTTCACAAATTTTACTTGAATTTCAGACAATCAGAAAACAAGTTTCAGCGAGTTTACATGCCCACGTACGTTTTGTTCCAAATGTGTCAATTCCATTGATTGGATTTATGACAATAATTTGCACCTGCATGTCATTAAAATGCCAAATAATTGCCATTCTGTCCGATATATTAACCGATATATTTTCCATTTCTTTGAATCTCTTTTTGTCTGAGCGTGTCATGTTTATAGGTTGGAACATGACTTGTCCATTTTGTAGAATATTTTGTTCAATTTGTGAATTATTTGGCTGATTTTTTAACCATTTTTTTATTACTTAAATTTCACACTTCGCATAATAAAAGACGAGAATACATTTGAACAAAAAAACAAAACAATGTGATGTGTGTGGCAGAAAAATATACAGGCTGTTTTTTTACAGCTCACCTTGAGAAACAAAAATCTTTGCCCTATTCATATTCAAAATAAAAGTGGCATTTGCATACAGATCATACATTATATCATCTATAACGCGACCACAGAATTACTAATTAAACCAATAATGTTTTTGTCATTTTGAAAATGTAAAACGTATTTTATAGTTATTTTTAATGCTGAACTAAATTATACAAAATTTGTTATTTGACAATTACAATTTATATTTTGTAAGCAAAATAATTTTAAGTCTTTTTTACCAATTGGTATTGATGACAATTTCATAAAATCTCCGTACTCGTTCCATAATTTGGCTCCACAACGTCTGAAAGAAAATTGGACTTGAGATTTTTTTACATAAGGAAAGATGAAAATTCATGGCTCGTGTGGTTTGGCAGAATGAACTTGACATTTCTTAACAAAGTATTTACTAAGGCTACGTGGAGATTTACCACGTTTTATCTTAAAAACAACTTTAGCCATTTTTGGTTACCTTTAGTCAGTCTTTTAATTATTTTCCTATTTTGTTTTTGGTTTTTGTGGATTACAGTCTTAATTGAATGTACTTTTTTCAGTGTTTTTATTCATCTTATTAGTTTCGTGCCATTTCATGATGGTCATTTATTGGGTTAAACATTTGACATTAACCATTTTCATGACAGAAACTCTTATTTTTGTCTTACATTTACACTATTTTCATCTTTTTGTGCCTTACACTTTTAACCCTTTTTGCATCTTTTGCTGTTTTTTGGCCCTTTTCCTCTTTCTGCATCTTTTACGTCGGTCCTTGTTCTTTCCTGGTATTTGTCGCATTAAATTACAAGCACAAATAATTACCTGGTTCCTTCAGCTCGGTCGTTAAACTTCGACTCTTCTGAAACCGACAGCCCAGGTTCCAGGTTCCAGGCTCCAGGTTCCAGGTTCCAGGCTCCCCAGCCAAGGAACCCATGAATAAATCAAAATGAGCAACGTAGCGCTAAATCAACAACAAAAGGAGAAACGCTGACCTTCAATATGAACCAAAATTAAGACAAAACTGATGCAAATAATCTACGAAATGAAGAAAATCATCTCGACGACGAACAAGATTAAACAATATGATCAGTTAAATGACGAAAAAGACAAATTAAATGGAAAAAAATGAGCAAAATTCTAAGCAAAAATAAATCAAATAAGATTGAAACAAACCTGAGCAAAATAATCAGGAAAATAATAAATCAACTGAATGAAAAAGGATTAAAAATGAGCAAATATTCAGCAACATAATCGACAAATTGAACAAAATGGACATGCGTATTAATATAAATGAGAGAATGAACATAAATAAATAAAGTAATGCGCAAAACCCAACAAAGGTGGCTCAGTCGGGGGTGCCTGTAGGCTTCGCCATGATTGGCTAATTCAGTTAGCCAACTGAATTAGCTAATCATGGCGAAGCTCACAGACGACGGAGGAATCATGAGGCCGGAACGCTACCCGTATCCTTCCTCAGTGTGTACGGAGCTCCAGGATTGGTGGGAAGTTACCGAGCCGTCCATTTGCGCGACGGCGGGCGCGTCTGGCTCGTGTCTTTGCGTTTTTGGGCCACTATGCTCATCTAATCACAGCATCGTATCTAAAGCTGGGCGTGGCCGCGGAGCCCAGACGAGAACACGGATGTCGGAGACCGTCCACGTCGACTCACAGTAGTGATTTGAGATTTAAACGTCCATGTTGGTTTGGGTCCACGTGCATTTGTTGATGACTTAAAGATCTCCTTCCTGCCGACGTTTGCACGGTGGTTCCACTCTGATTGGGCTCGACTAGGAAAAGTGCAACGTGACTGAACTTAATTGGACGTTGGCGTGATTGTTGACCACACCTCCATCCCTTCAGCGACACACGAAGACTGTGTCGCGGTCGGTGGCTGCCTGCTTCCGCGGATTCCCCGAGATCACGGGCAGTCGACCGACCTCCAGGGAATCCGGGTTCGATGAGATTAAATTAGATTGAATTGCATTAGATTAGATTGGATGAGATTATATTGGATGGATTAGATTAGATTGGATTAGATTGATTACATTAGATTACCGGTAGATTAGATTAGATTAGATTAGATTGTATTATATTATATTATATTATATTATATTATATTAGATCAGATTGGATTGGATTGCATTAGATTGGATTAGATTGCAGGTTTTTGGTTGTGGGAGGATGGATGGATGGATTAGATTGGATTTGATTGTATTGGATTGGATTGGATTAAATTGTTTTAGATTAGATTAGGTTAGATTAGATTAGATAAAATTAGTTTAGATTAGATTGTATTAGATTATATTAGATCAGATTATATTATATTAGATTAGGTTAGATTAGATTAGATTAGATTAGATTAGATTCAATTAGATTCGATTAGATTGTATTAGATTATATTAGATTAGATTTGGTTAGATTAGATTAGATTAGATTAGACTAGGTTTGATTAGATTAGATTTGGTTAGATTAGATTAGATCAGATTAGATTGTCATTGCCCCTCCTTTAATCTCCACCTTTTCGTGGGGGGGGGGGGGGTTGTGTATCTGACTGATGCTGGGATCCATGTTTTTGGGGTTAATTCTCCCAGGACAAACTGGTCCTAGACCAGTGCAATAATGGCCCCAAGTTTACATGACTTACAGAGCAAAACAGATCAAATTATCAACAAAATTCACAAAGTAATAAGCAAAAGAAAAATGCAGCAGAAAATAAACAAATTAGTAGAAATACATTTTAAAAAGGAATTTAAAAATCTGATTCATTTAGATTCAACTTTATACTGGCTCACTGTGAAGATTTTTTAAATCATTTTTTGAATCGTTTCTGTTCATAAACTTTGAGCGGACACTCGTCGGGTTTAGAAACGTGCCTCCATGACCCGAGGCTCTTTTTGAATTTCCTCTCATTCGATTCATCCTGATAATCGAGGTTGAATCATAAATCGATCCCATCTCCTCATACCTCCTGCTCTCTCTCCTCCGCCCCCTTCATCCCGGTGTCTCTCGCCCCGCAGCTCTGAAGGACATCCTCCAGATGGTTTCCAGCCAATGGGATCAGCTCCAGAGGCAGATCCGGCGCCAACATGGCTGGATGCTCCGCGCCCTTCGCTGCATCCAAGCCCGCCTCTTCTACACCGGCCAATCGCACGACTCCATCGCCGTCTCCGGGACGGCGGCGGCCAATCGGACGACTCCGTGCTCCTCCGACGGCCTCCAGGTAAAGAAGCGCCGGTGTTTAGTTATTTTTGCGTGTTTGCCTCGTGTCCCTCCGTTTCCTCCACATTGATCCCTCTCCGTCACACATCCATCATGCCTCGTACACGGCTCTGTATCATTGGCTGCCGGCGTGATTCTGAAAAAAAGAACAAAATTACAATTAAAAAATATGCAAGAAAATGAACAGACTTGTGAACAACTTGAACCTGATTGAACCAAAACATATAAAATAATTAAGAAAACAAACAATTGATAGACCTGCCATATAATAAACAAATGAATGAAAATAACAAAACATTCAGTAAAATGAACAAAGTTAGCAACATGAAACTGACCAAAACAAGAACAAAATAATCAAAAAATAAGCACAAATGAACAAAAATGAACAAAATTAAACAAAACAAAATAAGATGAACCGTCAAGGAAAAAAAGAACAAAATTAAAAAAAAAAAAACATGGAAGAAAATAAACACTATCAGCAGCAAATTGAACTAAATGACCAAAATAATCAGTAAATGAACAAAGTATGCAACAAAATGAACCAAACGGAATTAAAGTGAACAATACCAATCATAAAAAACCCAAAATGTTTTTTAAAAAATCATAAACTGCTGATCATCTCTCGGGTTTACAGAGAATCATCTGAAAGAGAGAAAATACCCAGTGAGCGACAGTTCTCTGATCAGGTGACCTTGTTGATGCCGGACATCAGAGGAGAATGGTCCGACAACAGACAACAGTCACTCAAACAACCACACTTTATGACCACAGGGTACCCAAAATGCACCATGTCACACAGGTTGCTAGCAAGGTGTACCTAATAAAGTGGTATTCCTAAAGCCTACATTTTTACATTCATTCAACTTCTATTAGTGTCAGGTGTGAATGTTCTGATTAAAAAGTGAGACATGAATAGGCACAAACATGGCCAATAAATGTTTAGCCTTGACAAAGTCTGTCGAGGCGAAAGCAGCAAAAAGGCAAAATCGTACCTCCACATTATCCCGCTTTAAAAGATCATCCTTGCTAAATGAAAAGCTCGAAACAGAAGAGCATCAAGGTCAAAGTGGAGGTTAGAGGTGTTGAAGTGAAAAGCAAAAAAGGCTCCAGCTCGTGAAAATGTGTTCATTTAGTGAGGAGTTCGACAACAACCTACACTACATGAGGTCAGACATGAAGGAAGGGGTCATGGTTTGGGGCGGGGTGTTGTTTGCTTTGGTTTTCTTTGCGTGGAAATCATCTCTGCCGTATTAACAAGGCCAGGCTCAGTGGAGGTGGTTCCATGAGATTCCAGCTCTCTGTCGCTCTGATACGATGTGCATTTCTAGGTCCGAAGTCGTTAGAATCCTGTAAAGCATGGGTCGACAACCGGCATCTCCAGACCCACGTGACCCTTTAACTCCAGTGACTCCTGTGGCTTTGTGACGGACATTATAAATCAAAACGAACAAAATAAGCCCAAAATCACCAAAAAGAAGGAAAACTAAACTAAATAATAAACAAAAATTCAGGTGAAACTGAAGAAAATTAGCAAATTAATCAAAAAAATAAATAAGATCAAGCAGTATAATAATTTAAATGAACAAAGCAAAAATAAAACTTATGATGAAATGAGCAATAATGAACAAAACAAGTCAATGAACAAAGACGAGATAAGACTGACAATAACAAAATGAACGGTTTCAAGGCGAAACTGAAAATAATCCAAAGATGAACAAAATGATTAGGAAAAGTGACAAAAATGTACAAAAATAAATACAACACAAAATAACTGAATGAAAAATGAACACAATTACCAACAAAACAGAAAACGAAGGAAAAATCAGGCAGAATAATCAACAAAAACTGAACAAATTAAAAACAGAATCAAAATAATCTGCAAAATGAGCAAAAACATTTTTTTTTTAATAGGCTTGTGGTTTTTTTTCAGTGACTGGATACTGGAGGTTGTTTGGATTGAAGATATTTCACTGCCTATTGTTGAAGTGGACACTTGATCTTCACCTGGACCTCGTTACTCCTGCGCCGTTCTTTTAATGGATAACGACTGGATCAATTTATCCTCAGATTAAATTTATTCTCCAACACAAAAAAATACATACAGAGCTCTGGGTGAGACAACAGGTGATGTCAGGGCAAGAACTCTGACCTCTCCTCTCCCGGACCCAAACCTTTAACATTTCATGCTGAGGATGTCGGTAGATGTCATCTTCTGATTGGTTCGTTCATCTGACTCCACTCTCCTCCTTGTCACCTTGCAGCCGCTTCCTATCTGACTCCAGCCTCCTGTTATCAAAGCGGCAGACGTCGAAGCTAACATATTCTCTACACACAGCGGTTAGGGAGAGTCCTCTATATCTTCCCATTGCCTGTTGTTGTTCTAAAAACAGCCTTGAATTAAACAGAATGTTCATGTGATTGAATATTGAGCAATATGTTCTGCAAACTATAAGCACACTATGTCCTTGCCTGCACTCAAATCATACTGTCTAAGTCTCATGATTACTTTTATGAAAAGGATACAAGAAACAAGTCAAAAATGCTTAACATATATTTACACTATCCAGGGAGCTTCTTCACTTCTAACTGGTCTAATGAGGAAATTCTGAATTTATACTCTGTGATTCAGGACTCCACCTTTTCATCCTAAGAGGTGTTAGTTTCACCGGGGCCACCTATCCTCCCTGGCCAAAATCTGAACATTATTGGAGTGTTTCTTATATTTGAAATGCAGGTAAACTGCCGAGTGCTGTCCACTCCCACACTCCAGTCCACTCCTTTGAAGACAACAACGTTCTGATCTTTGGCAGGATGGATAGATGGTTTGAGCGAGGGGTGAAGGAAGCCATTTTTTGTGACTCTGGAACGACCCTCTGAATAGAGGGGGAGGACTAAGACACAATTTCTCACCCATTTACCGTTCTGTTCTAAGAACTCTACCCAGCCAAACTGGATGGGTCATTCACCCTCCTGCTGCAACCATCCTCAGGGTGAAACCTCTAATGACCCTCTACAACCCGGCCTCTGCCGGGGGCCAGGATCTCAACGACTCCTGAACAACCCTGGCCCAAGTGAAACTAACCCTCTTAAGCCGGCCGCACATAGAGAAATGCGACTCACCTCATCTCAACTCAACTGGAAATCTGCTTGATGTGAGGTGGTTTCCAACCCAGATTTTTCAGTCTCGAGGACACCCCGACAGAAATCGTGCTGATTCAACATGTTGAATTGCCAGGACTCAGTCTCGGCAATGTGCGGTGGTCATGACTCAACTTTCCGACTTTTATAATGGTTGGACATGTAGACAATATGTGTCACAATGCAATCAATGTTTATTGTCGATAGATGGTGACAGTTACCAGGTGTGAGTCATGGCAGCAATCTGCAGCTGTGTGCGAGGTACGTTCAATTGTGTACCAGACGACCAGACTCATAGAGTTGAGTTGGGATCAGTCATGATTCTCTGTGTCTTTAGGATGAAAAGGTGGAGCCTGAGTCACAGAGCATAAATTCTGTATTTCCACATTAGACCAGTTAGAACTGAAGAAGCTTCCCGGATAGGCAGCAAATCATCTTCAATCCTAATAACCAGTCCAATAGCTAGAAGAAAACCACACTCCTTGGATACTATGACCTGGATGACAGAGAACCTCCACAAACATATTCAGATATTTCTCTTTTGATTAACCTTGTAAACCTGTTGCTTGACTGTTCAGTTTTTTCGTCAGCTTGAATGTGAAATAAAGTCTTGAAATATGCAGAATTCTTGTTTATCAGGGAAATGTGGCAGGTTCAAGAGCAGTTCAGTTGTCATTTCCATGTGGTGAATGACGAGATGCGGCTTTTCTGAGGTGTCAAAACCAAAACAGAAGCTAAAACTGTCGCTGTCATTTCTTCATACAGTTCGCCATACATGTCTGTGACTCTGCACTCCTGAAGTCCTTGAACGCCTCCTCTCTCTCCTCCACGCCTGGAAATTGAGACACTAATCACTGCACTTTCCGCCTTTTTTCCTGACATTTCAGACTTATCTAGAGGGGAGATTTTGACCAAGAGCAGGGGTAAAGTTACACTGTAAGGCCTTGACCTCCTGGAAAACAGTCACATGACCCTCTGTTCTCATTTGCCGTTGGTAAATTCAGTCATGTATCACAGCCCTTTTGCAGCATATTAGACACTATTTACAGCTGGTATTAAAATGCAATAATACTGATGCATGACCAATTCACCAGAACACACAAAATGAAATATTGCTGATTCCTCACACCAAACCCACACCTTTTTTAGTTTCATGTGTATCTCATCCATCACTAAAGAAGCAAACGATAATTAATTTCATACTATGGATACTTTAGAAATCCATCTGGTGAAATTTATCCCCCGAGGCTTTTTCCATTTACGTTTAATCTAATACTTTAAAACCTTCTTCTGCTGCTGCTTTTCCCATTATTTCATCACCTGTGGCCAGAAGGAGGCAGGTAATGGCCATTTTCATTTGATAATTGCTTATCTTGACATTTCAAACCAGCGCCATCATTTGTTCACCGTTGTTGTGAATAGGTCATTAATTAGAGAGTGTGGCCAGGTGTAAAGTCAGTGTTTCCAAAAAAGGATTTGAGGTCAATTGGGAATTACACACTTGGCATTGAGTCAGTTTCACCTCAATAGAACATGAGAAATTCATTTTGATATGATGTAGCGAGAATGAAAAAGAGACCATATGTAGATTTTGAAAGATTGTGAAACCTTTGGAATTTACAGTGTATATGAATAAGTAAATGAATTTGTCCCGAAACCAAATTAGATTTAGAGCTGTAGATCAGGGGATAGTTGTTGTACTCTGAGCCTCTTTCTGACCTTTCCAGCTCTTTGAAAGGCTGGAGGTTCTTTATTTATAAATGTTTTCTTTCTTATTCTATGATTTTGGATCATATGAAGAAATATCAGTACACTCAAGAGATTTCAATAACCCACCACTCACATTTTGGCCCAACTTTTCTTAACAAAACTAGTTGTACATACCGTATTTTCCGGATGAAAAGTCACTGCGGTAAGTTAGTCGCACGAGCCAAAAAATGCATAATGAAGAAGAAAAAATCGTGTATTAGACGCTGTGCAGAACACGTCGCATCCGTCTGCGCTGCCGCCGGTGCGCGCCTGAGATGCGCTCGTCTCCTCCAGCGGCTGTCAGTGTGACAAGCACCCTATAGTCGAATTTATTCAAAATATAAGTTGCTCCGATGTATTTGCCGCTCCCCTCGCCAGGCTATGCAAAAAACCGCGACTTTTAATCAGGAAAATACGGTATACATGTCTGGTTGCCTTTCTGATAATTCCCAACATGTGGGATGTGGTCACGTCTCACTGATTATTGTGAGTCGACCTGTGTCTCAGAACTCAACCAATCCCATATTACTACTCCTCTGTCAAACGCACCCAAACCTATAAAAAGACACCACAGCTTTGGAGAAAATGACATCTGTGAGAATGCCACGACTGGGGCCACCTGACCTGGATGGTGCCATTCGCCTGAATTCACAATGTAGTTGTGCAACCAATCCTGAATGACAGCACCTCTATCAAACACACCCAACCCTGTAAAAAGAAAGGATGCCATGACTGGGGCAACCTGACTGGGATGGTGCCATTTGAACACTGGAGCCAGGGTGGACCGCCACACAAGTTGAAGAGCAGTAAATGTCCATTACTCCATGGTAGTGCACTTGCACCAGCATTATTTGGTCAGATGACCTACAGCAGACCAACCATGACCTGGTCGACCACGTGTAACAGCCACAAATCAGGACATGTAAAGATGTAAATGTTTGAGTAAAATAATGTTATGTTTGTTGACATTTTTGGTCCTTTTTCATTAGTTTTGTATCTAATTAAGTTGGATTTTCATTGAAAGGTCACAAGGAACAACATACAGTATGAGTTGTTATTTACATACAATACAAACTACAACTGTGATTTTATAATTAAATTTAGAGGTGCATTATTCAATCCATTGAGTGTATTTATGGTATGCTGTCTTTTGCATCATCGTTTCATCATCTTATATGATGGTTTTTATGTTTTTGCATGTTTCACTCTATAATGTCTGTCCATGTTTTGTCATTTTAATCATTTCTCTTTTTTGTCATTGTTTAAATTGTGCTTGTATTTTTGCATCTTTTCCATTGTTTCTCAACTTTTTGTGGCACATGTCACTTTTGCAACATTTAAGTTCTTTTCCTGCATCTTTTATATCTATTTTTATCTTGTAGATCATTCTTGTCTTTTATGTTTTCATCTCTGTGTCTTTTATGTCATTTCTGTTTTTCCATCTTTTACTTATGCATTTTTCTTTTTTCTTTTGTTTGTTGTGTCTTTCATGTGCTTCCTTACATAATCTTTCATGCAATTTTAATTTTTTGGAGACTTCTCATAATTTTCTTTTTTTCCTTTCTGCATGTTTTTAGTCTTTCTGTATGTTACGCCTTTTAAGCTCTTTTGCTCTGTCTTTTACTAAAATTTTTAAACCACAAATAATGATCTTATATCTCCCACTTTTACTCAAGACCAAAACTCATACTTTAATCTTGCATAAAACAATGATATTTACCATGATAATTATTTTTATCTTGAGAACATTTTTGGCCATACCACCCATCTCTGATCAGGATTTCATTTTTGGCATCCTGAAACTAGCTCCATTTCAAATTGATGCAGAAAAATAGAACACTTATGGCAAAAATCATCACCGTCCAAATCCATGTGTGCATTTGTTTTGCAGTCAGAAGGATAAATATGTGCCCTGACAGTGTTGAGAAAAACATGCAAGAGTCAACTTTGATGGAGAAAAAGTAAATGTCCTTGTGAAAGTCTTCACATGAGCGATGCCTCAGACTAAGACTTCAATCTCTCCACAATGTTCATCTCAGTAATAATTCATTCTGCATCCTCAGAAATGGAAAATATTGATTTTCAATGAATAACACCCCAAACCAGCATGCAGCTCTGCCAAAGCAAAAAAAAGTGCCCTCTCCCCCAGAATCGGCGTTCACACTTCTATTGTGATCAAACAGACACACGTCTCTCGGCGGCGACTGTTACCTCGATTAAAACTAAGTGCGACACAGGACGTTGTGTCTAAACTGAGCAGCCGTCATATTCTCAGTTTTCAATTCAAACAGAACTGTCAACAAAAACGTGGCAGCGTCTACTTAAAAGTGTAATTCCGGAAAAATTTAATATTTACTTGGCAATCGTTTTGTTGGCAGTGTGTCTGCCGCGCGTTGTTTTTGTCACTGATGTAGAACTCATCTCCTTCCTGCTGGCTCAAACACAACCAAAAGGAAAAAAAAACAAAAACATTAATTGTGATTTGATTTGAGATGATTACAGCAATGTGATTCATCTCTAAATTGCAATAATTGGAGCCAGAATGCTGTCCATTGCAAAGGTCCCATTGAAAATCCAAGGGTTGTCATTGCCTTAAATGAATATGCTTGAAATATTTGCATAGAAGGCAACAAATCATACTTGTGTCTTAGGAACGGGTGTAACAGAATGACCCATCGTGCCACACTGCCAACAGTGTAAAAATTCAGCTCCCATCTGGGGTTTCAGCGAGTCTGGCTCACATATATAGATGCACAAAAGGCCTCTGTCGAACACTGGTGTTTTTAGCCGCTGTATTTGAACAAACTCCTCTTACAAAACCGGTACCGGTGCCTCCAATTTAAAAGCAGTTTAAAAGTTGACCGGTAATGTGGAAAATTGTGATATTTCCTGCATCTTTCTGTCTACTGATAAAAGTGAGCGTGTTTTTTTTTGTACATGCAACCCAGGGACTGAGCTCTACACTCACAGATGTATGCAAGAGCTGCAACCCAAATGCAGAATACTTTTGTCACAAGTCAGAGAACAAATTGTTTATTATCCTCCGAAAAAGGTGGATATTGGTTTCAAAATCCCCTGCCTGCATATCTGGCAAGATAGCTTGACAATGAATGGACTGAACTACAAATCAAATTACAAAAAAGTTGGAAGATAAATAAAAATGTAAATTAAATACAGACAGCACGCCCCCTCATGGATCATGCCTAATCACAGAGGCCCAGGTTTGAATCACTCCGTTCTGTCCTCCCATTGTCCCTGTCTTGCTACATTGCCTCTATCAAATAAAGAGAGACAAATTAGATATTGAAACTGAGACATTTTGCCACTTCGTGGATAATATTGACTCCTTTTGAATTTGATGGCAGCAACGCATCTCAAAAAAAGTTGGAACAAAGAATAATTGGTGCAATAAAATGGAGCACAGGTCTGTAACACGGCTGGGTGTAAAAGCAGCCTCTCAGATGTAAAGATGGACAGACGTCCACCAACCTGATCTGCAACAAACTGCATCTAAAAATTGTGAATAAGTTTCAGAAAAATGTGAAATTTCTCAGATTTTGAAGATCCACCATCTACAGTGTATGATACCATCAAAAGATTGAGAGTATTAAGAGGAAGGTCGAAGGTCAAACTGGATTCTGGCTCTTTTGCAAAGTGCAGACGGGCTGCCATGTTCTTTTCGGAGCGCGGTGGCCCTGCCGTGCACGCCCCTGTTGTTCAGTCTTCTTTTTAGGATAGCCCAGGGGGCTGCAACCTGTGGCTTCGGGACCACATGTGGCCTGTTAGCCCCTCTCCAGTGGTCCTGGGGATTTGACACATTTTAATAAATCAAAATAAGCAAAGTAGGCACTAAATTAACAAAACAATATTTCAAAAATGAACAAAAATAAATAAAGGAATGATGACAATAATCTGCAAAATGAACAAAATCATTAAAAAAAACCAAATGAGATTAAACGATATAATATATAAAATGGTGAAAAAAATAATGAGACATTGTACAAGACTAAGACAAACCTGAGTGAAATCATCAGGAAAATGACAAAAAAATCACAAAAATGTCTAAAATAGTAAATCAACAGAATAAAAGTGGATAAAAAATGTAACAAAATATTCAAGGTAACCATTGACATAATCCATATAATGAATATGAACAAGAAAATGAACAGCATAGACAAAAAAGGGCAAAAATATTTCACAGAAATGAGCCAAAATTCAATTTTAGAAAATGAAAAAAATCTGAATCAAAAAAACTTCAACATGGAAAAAAGTGGGAAAATTAACAGAACTGAGCAAAAATAATTAAATACATGAACAAGTAAATTTAAAAAATATAAATATGAATAAGGCAATGAACAAAAAAGAATGAAATAATGGCAAATTGGAGTTAAAATGTTGGCAGCTAAAACATATGTCATGTGGTATGTGAAGAGTTTGAAATTTTTTTGTTCCTGTCCAAACAGCGATGTGTTTACCTCCCATTAAACCCTAGCATTCATGACTGAATCTGTCTGGTGCTGATCCATTATGAGGCTGCATCAATGACAGTGATTTACCAGGATTAATGCGATCATCAGGATTGATCAATAGATTATTTCAGATGAATGTTTTAAGCCCCCCGCTGAATGTCTCATTTCCATAAAGTCTGAGCAGCCTCTGGAACGAGCGCAGACATGATCCGCTGTAATTTCTCCAGACTTGACGTTCACACCTTACCCGCATACGCCGTCCGATGGGAAAAAAGGCACCTACTGCAGGATACGACGTCCTTTAAAAACTGCAACGGGAATGTTTTAGGGATAAAAGGCTTCGGCTTTACTGATGTGATTAGAATTAAAAGTATAATGCATTAAATCCGCTCCGTGATCTCTTTTGTTTCAAAGCAGAGATGACAGATGGATAAAGAACACTGTTAATTTTTGCAGATGTGTGTGTTTCTGTTACATGGGGCTCCTCCGGCTTTAGGCAACATAGATTTAAGACCTTCGAAGACTTTTTTAATGGCTCTTGGAATTAAATTTAAGATGAACTGTACAAGATTGAAGAGAAAATGATATAAGATAATGAGATGAGGCCAAAATGTTGATGCGGAATATGAAACAAGGAGAGAAGTTAAATGGCATAATATGGTAGAAGATAATTGTATTCATGGAAAATCAAGCTTGCTTTCATTTAATTCTGCCATTTTTTTCTTTCATAGAGTAGTTACTTGGACAATGAGTTGTGGCATTGGGGCTCTACTCCGCAAATCTGTCTTATTTTACCTCTGAAATGAACAATAACTCATGCTTTTCATCTGGAAGTTTGTGATTTCATTGTGGGGAAACAATAGTTTATTAGAATACTGAAGGAAACTTAAAATAAGGCACAAATAACTTATAATCATAATGGATTGGATTTATATAGCACTTTCAAGACTGTTTCTCAAAGTGCTGACAATCAATCTGTTATTCATTCACTCCAGATACGCTACATCTGTAGCCACAGCTGCCCTGGGCAACCAGATCTCTCTGACCACCACCAAACATTCAGACAGACAATCATTCACGTTCACTGACAATTTAGAGTACGTACCCAGTTCACCTAGTACATGTTTTTGGGAGGAAGCTGGAGTACCCACACGGGCATGGGGAGACCATGCAAACTCCACCTGGCGTTGGGATTGAATCCAGGACCTTCTAGCTGCGAGGTATGAGTCCTAAGCACTGCACCACTGTATCGCCTCAGTGAACTCAAATGCACCTTGCGAATTCAGGAATTTCTGATGAAATGGCCTAGAAGGTTGTTTAAAAGAGTCCATTAAAACATATCATATCACACCATTCGGGCCTCACTCCCCTGGCTGCCTATGCACTTGAGAGTTCATTTTAAAATTCTTTTTCCATCTTTTAGCGGTGTTGCCCCACCTTACCTCTCTGAGCCGCTCCACACTTACGCTCCTGCTTGGTGTTCCGGGTCGGCCGAGCTGCTCCTGGACCAGAATCAAAAGGGAAGCTCAGAGGGGACAGACCCGTCCATATTGTTCCTCCTACCCTGTAAAATAATCTGCCTTTGCACCTTAGACAGGCCTCTCCACTGTCCATTTTTAAAACTCGTCTTAAAACCCACTTATAATTCTCGGCCTGTGATCCAGCATGAGACACTGATTTTATTCGCTTTTGTTCCTGTTATTGTATGGATTCTATTTTAGTTTTAACATTTTTTAAGTGACTGTTGCTTTTACCATTCATCCATTATCTTCCCCTTATCCTGGTCAGGGTCGTGGGGGCAGCAGCCAAAACAGAGAATCACAGACCTCCCTCTCCTCAGCCCCCTCCTCCAGCTCCTCTGGGGGCCCCCAGGTGCTCCCAGGCCAGCTGAAAGACATAGTCCCTTCAGCATGCCCTGAGTCCACCCCAGGGCCACCCAGGCCCCTGCCTTCGGCTGCCACCTGAGCCACAAAGCCCCTGACCCTTATGACCCTTCCTGCAGGTGGTGGACCCACAGGAAGGCCTAGTCGTAAAGGTCCTCTGAAATGCCCTTAGTCTGACCTGTCACCTAGGACCAATTTGCCTTTGGAGACCCTACCAGAGGTGAATTGCCCCCAACAACATAGCTCTAAGGATCACTCCAGCATGCAAACTCCTCCAAAGGTGGTGATTCAAGGAGGGGCTGTTGCTTTTACTCATGTCATTTTGTACTTTTAGTTGTATTTGATTGTTCTTACTATGTTATTGCTTGATTTTTGTATTAGACTTTATTTTCCCCTGATGCACAGCCCAAGGTCTACCTCTGCTGCAGACGAGAATTTTATTAGAATTACCACAGTCAGAAACTGACAGTCCAATTAAAAAAAGAAACACACTGAAAGAGAGCGTGCACCCGAACTTTTGACTGGTAGTGTATAAACACTTGCGTGAAGAGAAGGCCGGGACAGCCGGTGTGGTATCATTCGTCTTCATTAGGGAGGATGTCCCCTATGTGGAGCCCTTTGTGCGTTTGGAGTTCACCATGGGAGCCATCGCCGCACTGAGTCTCTTTGTGTACGAATGAGCCTCCTGCCTCCGTGGGTCAGGCAGTGTCTCACTTTATACCTGTTCAAATCACTCAACTTGTCCCCGGTTACTGCATTGCCCCCTCAGCCCCCTGCACTCACTTTTATCTGTCCCCTCTCCCCTGACCTTTGATACCCCTCTCCAGCCTCCAGCTCTTCCCAGGAGTGCAATCTGCTGTCCACGGTATTGATCAGACACACAAGATTTTGATTAGCACACTTGGCTGGATTGTGGTTCCTTCACTGCATGATTGTACCTCACCATTCCACCGTCTGGTTTCTTTACTGACCAGGGACCACTTCACTTCATTGGAGTCGTTGATTGGATGCACTCCGGACCCCCCGGCTGGCCTCTGTGGAGGGGAAAGGGGAGGTGGGGGGGCAGAGCTGGTTGCTTTCTGTGCTTGACTGAGTGTTTCTGTGTTGGTTTTGTCACATGGAGGCGAGTTAAATGCAGGCAGCAGCAATGTGCATTCGAGTGTTTGCAGTGGAATAGATCTCAGCTCCAGCTGCGTTGCTATTCAGAGATGAAAGAATTGATAAGTGGCCATATTTGTCAAAATAAGAAGTTTCTAGAGTTTTCCCACTTGGCAGCATACAGAAGCAGAACCCACCGGCAGACAAAAGAAAGAAAAGGATGTAGTGTTAAGTTATTTTTGTACATTTTTCTGTTTGCTTCCTCACTGTTACTGTATCTTTGGTTGCATAATGGTAACCATAGATAGATACATAGATAGACACACACACACACACACATGCATAGATACAGATATGTATAGATACAAAGATGCATATGTACAGTACATGGATACTTATTTTTTTCATTTATCTTGTCTTACTTTATTATATTAAGTTTGTACTCATGTTATTGTTTATTGTTGGGAGGGTTATTGTGGAGATCTTTGCTCGTACATAAGTACATGTGTCCATCCAAACATTCAACTTTTTATCACCAGTCCTATGACCCAAATGAACCAAACTTGGCACTTGGGTCATCAAGGTCAGCAACTCATGGAGTTGCTGTGGTGTGACCTTCGACAGGCCATGAAAACCTTCCAATGTGGCTGAATTAAAACAGTTCAGCAAGTAAGAGGGGACACAATTCCTCCACAGTGATGTCAAAGACTCATTGTCACTTATTGAAAACACTTGATTACAGTTATTGGTGCCAAGGGTGAAAAACACAGTAGGTATGTCAGGTAAATACTTTTTCCACATAGGTCTAGATAGGTTTGGGTAGCTTTTTTCCTTTAATAAATGAAATAATAATTTAGAAAACTGCATTTTGTGTTACACATTTTATCTAAATAGACAAACACTAACTAATCCGGAAGGGGCAAACATTTTTTTCCCAGCTCTGAAGAGCCAACATCAGTTATTTGCCGGCGACCCACCATGACCTCATGAAAAGTGAGGTAATACCGGTTCAACTCTCAAGTACAAACTCGTGTGACTGTGTGAGCATGAAGCAGAGCAGCCATGAAGAAAGCGCTCACGTGCTTGAACCTCCCCTTCCCAGGACGCCTGCGGTTCCATCCGCCCGTCGGCCGCTGTCCATCCAGGGCCCCTCTGTGCAGCCTCTCCTCCACAAAGCCCGGCTGAGTGGCGGTTTCCATGTGTCTGACTTGTGTTGTTGTTGTTTTCTCCTGTGGGCTGAGTTTTACACAGTCTGTCAATCTCCTGAGCGTCACACATTAGAAGGACCAGTGGAGTGAGACACTGAGAGTGATCCCCCCCGGGACTG